>JBBPRH010000030.1:0-105174 GCA_038092915.1 Boletus pseudopeckii
TTCAATTTCCTCATCTGGTGGGGTTTGCTGTAAGTTCCCCATTCATCATTGTCAGAGTTGGGTTACCTTTGTCGCTAAGATCCTCCAAGGTGGCTGGTAGCTTGTCCTGTGTAACTGCACCAGTGCTGGCATTCAGGTTGGGATCTTCCTGGTATGGCAAGGTTGAAGGATCATATTGAACATGATGTCCCACACCAATACCTAGGTAGTGCATAAACATGTCACAATCAGCAAATCTGAAGATGGCCTCAAGCTTGTTAGAATTCCAATGTATTGGGTTATTTAAACTCACATGTTGATATAGTATGCCGCCCAGTCATCAACAACATTATTTTCTCATGCAACAGATGGACCATGTTGGAGCAATGAATCATTGCAACCATCAGCGAAGGCAGGGATTAGATGACAAGCGTGGAGGATGAGGGATGGGTCAATGAACCCACAGGCAGCCCCCGAGTCTGAGGGAATAAATCCAACTTTGGGAAGACGAGCATTCTTGAATTCCCAGCGGTATCTGGGGACAACACCAAACCAGCAGACCCATAGAAATTCCATGGTCTGCTCAGTGCCAGCATGGTTGATCGCAATGAGAAATGTGCCTAATACTTGGGCATACCAAAAGGGATGGGTGTTTGGACCATCCTTCCACGAGAGCAACATAACTGCAGAGCCATGGCCTGGACACAATGTGTCTTGATCATGGTGCATGTCATATGTGGTATAGTTGATCTGAAGATGTTTCGGACGGAGAACTCCATTGAGATTATTGATGAACTGAACATGGTTTCACTCCTCAGCAGAGAACGTCTGCTTGTCACTGTCATACTCACAGTTCAGTAATCGGGACAGAAGATGATTCTTAAGTTTGGGAATGAAATCCTAGAAACCATTACAGTGAACGTGAGTCTCAAGCATGGGCTTAGGTACTGACCTCGAGACCAGGGTCATCTGGGGAACTTTGCAGGAACTCTGCTAGGTTGAAAGCATTAGTCGGCAAGTTGGAAAGTCAGTGATGTGATTCAGGCGATTCTGTGTTGACATCATTTCGTGAGTCCACATTGTCTTTAGAGTCGAAATAAATATTGCATTGCCGCCAAACTCAAGTATGTCGCTGCTCTTGCTTTGCGATCTGCCCTGAAGGGTTCTGCTTGTTTGTACTTGCATAGAATTTCTTGATGAGATGATGAGACAGCTCTCCCTGGATGTGGAAGTTGTTATTGATCCTGTCAAGATAGTATATATAGTAAGATATTTGAAATGACTCACAATTTGTGTAGTATATGAATCTGTTGTTCCGAACATACGGATGGCGCTCACATAGTCGCCTAGGGAATGCAGCTTGTACATTGTGAGGTTGAATGATTTGGGCTGAGTAGTTGAGGCATTGTTGGAGCTATGGGTGCTTAGCTTGCCTTCATTTTGGCACCAACGTGCCACTGTCTCAGATGGCAATTCCATGATGTGGAAGGATTTGCATGTGGAGTCCCGGAACTTCCATAATTGGAAACCAAGTATTTGGGTAGCTTCATCGAGAGAACAAAGAGATTCATCAGTGTGGAGTCTCAACTTGGCGAGAGCATGCCACTGAGCAAGTCGAAAGAGGGTAATCCATATCACATCATCATGTTCAGCAGGGAATAAAGATTCGAATGCAGGAATGGCACACTGCAGGAGCACAGGCAGTAAGCATCAATGATTGTACATAGTCAATTGCCATACCTGGAGAACATTCTCAAAGTGTCGAGCTGTGCATTGACGAGCTCCTGACACACGGGGGGAAATCGGCGAATCACACCCTTCCCAAATGAGGTTATTTGATGAAAGCTTGAAGGAAATCTCCTTTAAAATTAATAGCTGGTTTCGAGGCAACAGTAACGCACTGATCGTCAAGAATAGCTACTGTTCCAGGATTGATAGCATAGAGTAGTCATAGAAGGTGTTTGAATACTGATTTGAAGACCTCCAACTTGAATTCATGGAGGAGGTCAACTGTAAGGATACAAAATATGTTGCACCCCAGTGAGGCAAGGCAGTCTGCAAATGTATTCTATTACAAGTGCTAGTAGTGAGGAATCAAGCGAGCATGTTCAAAAATCTACAACAACTTATGAACGTAGGCACCAGTGACATCCCTTTGAGAAGTGCTTCTGGCTCCGTGCCTTTTACCGGTGTGCCAAGGTTGTAGATGGCAGCCCATGCAGCAGCAACCTTTTCTCGAATATATGTCTGTGCCTTGGTTATTCTCTGCAAGATATCAGTTAAAATCCTAACCTGGGAAAATCTGTCTTGGAAATAAGACACTGTGGACATGGGCAATGACCCTTGTCTCGAATCATGGCAAGGAGTACTCTACGACTAGTCAATCATGTGACTCAGATCCGAAAACCAACTTGGGACCTATTTCTTGGGATAATCCACTAAGTAAGTAAAGATATGAGGAAAGACTTGCTGACACATTCCGTCATAGCATCTCACAACAATGCCGTTTTGATAAGCCTCGATAAAATCATCATCTAGCAATACTTTCCATATGGCATGGAAGAGCTCACGCTTGCAGTGAGCCAAGACATCACTCAGCGCCTTTTTCTTTGTGATGCTTGATGCAAATTGAACTATATTTTCCGGCAGCTAATCACAGGTAAAAATGAGAGAAATTAAATCCTATTAAATGAGACTTACAGTTGAAATAAATGCTACTGGATGACATGCCCCCAAGTTCGGGCAGCTTTGGATATACTTTGATTGATTCCCAAAGAATAAATAGATGGGCCAAGCAGAAGCATTTCTGAATTGAGCGAGGTGCGTGGTGTCAGACCAGAACATCAACCCGGCGATTACACGTTCCAAGGTACATCCATCCTCATGCCTTTGCTTCTGTAACATGTCTTGTGCAATAATCCAAGCATCCGAGGTGTACAATTCATCATATAGGCGCTGCTCCTGACCTCTCACCGCCCATTTTCAGACCCGCTTGAACGGCATAAGGTGGAACCATTTTGCAGCTTTTTCTGCAAATGCAGAACAGATAATACCAGTCAGGGGACAATGAAAGAGCCCCAGGATCATGAATTGTTGTCCATTTCCATCTGAGTTTCATTCACGTGTTGGGACAGAGATATTGACAAACAATTCTTGCCAATTATCTTGTTGTAGGCTTGTGCTTTGTTTACCGGGAAGGCTCTCTGACTTGTCAAAATGCTTCATCTGGGTATGAGCATTGAACCCATCGAAGTCATGTCAATCGAAGTCCTTTGCCTGTATGACTTCATGCACAATGCGAGTCACCTCAGCTTCAGACTTCTGCCTGCTGCCGGTCATCATCCACGTTAAGAGTTGCCAGACACCCATGTTCTTCCATGGCCAAGGTGGCGCTGGAGGCAAAATTGAGGCATTCAGCAATATGCTGGAGTCTTCATTACAAGTGGTGTTAGAGAGTTGATTACTCGTCATGAAGGCATTCAGATCGTATGATGGACGATGATGGTAGTAACGGGCAATCCCAAATTTATTGAATGACGTGAGGAGCAAGTCAAATACATGAAGGATGATACGAGGCAAGGCTGTCTGTGGAGTAGATTTGGGCTGAACGTCTACATTGGCAAGAAATAGTGTGGGCTCTGAAAGCACGTCTCTGAAATGTGCAGGTAAACGTCGAGACCGGGTGGGATGACCTGAACTTCCTGCTGATGGCGGACTCAGCTGATTGGCATTGCCAGGGCTTGGGATGATTGTTCCCAAGTCAGTCTCAGTCTCAGGCTGAGACTGCGACTCAGTGGGTGCTATAGAAAACGTAGCTATCTGACTGCTGCTAGCATTCACGACACCCTGAATGTCATCAGCACTAGTGGGTTCAGCCACTGGCAGGGAAGGAATGGGTGTGAGTGGTGCTGGGACTGGTGTTGGAGAAACGCTGGAAAAATCAGGGATCGGTTCTGTTACAAATCCATATTTTAACATATTCTTTTTCGCATCATGTGATCCTGTGAAACGTCACATGACTGATCACATGACTATCTATTCTTTCTCATCACGTGACATGACCTAGACCATGACATCATAACACGACTATTTAATTACCGCTCACTTCTTTCGCTTATTTGATTACCATCTAGTCTAGACAACGGTCTAGAACTATGAGGTCATCACTATGTCATACCCTATACCCAATGCACAGACCATATCATAATATGTACAAACAGTAGTCAGTAGTATATATACTTGAATGTCAATGCCCCAAGAACTCCAGTCAAGTTCTTGTTGGGTTTCCCCATCATCACTCTTGTCTCTAGCTAAGTCAGTTTGAGGTTGTGTGACCGCATCCTTTCTTAGGATTTTGGGTTGGCAACAGGTTCGCTATTTTCCTGATATAACTCAAGTGAAACTGTTATCAATGGTATGTTGAGGATTTCACGAACAGCACTCTTCTGCAGCCTCACCATGGTCCTCTTGGAAGCTGGTGAATCAGGTGCAGTGTTGCTCAGCAGGTGTTTGTGTCGAAAGTTTGACTGCATCATGGAATGATGTTGATAGTAGATACAACTGGGACGATGACGGAGAAGAGCACCACTTGAACTGAATGACCTCCTACATGATGGTGCCCCACATTTGAAGCGACCATCCATAGTGAATGCGGGAGGGGCCCGGGAGTCCTTTGATTGAGGTGTTGAGTCAAGGGCCTCCGAGTCCTCAGTCACGGGAGTTGGGCTTGGTCTGGGCATCCATGTCTCTATGCCAGCGGCAGAAATGACCCACCAAACAATCTCTCTACGATGCTAAGCTTCTGAGAGCCAAGACCTTGCACCAGTATTGATCAGACACAGCTGAGCATATACTTTTGGGTAAGCATGAGACCTTGCTGGATCACAGACATAAGGATATTGTACGTCAAAATCTGTCAGGAAAGGCGGGGAATGGAGGTGGTGTAAGAATAACTCATTTAGGATGAGTATGATCTCCAAGCTTATCTTGAAAAAAAATAGAATACTAGATAGGGCATTGTTGCATTGGAACTTGTCCCCTCAGTCAGACTCAGCCATGCCAAAGAGACACAACCCTCCATGAATGCATCCTGGTGATCCTGATTATTGCTCAGACTCAGATCACAGCTCACAATCCTCACCATACCGTGACACCATGTCTGAAGTATCTTATGATAAGTGAGGTCAACCCAGAGGTGGAGATGGAGGACAAGGTGCGCCTCTCGATGAGAATGGTCAGTATATTTATAGCCAAGCTGGCATGCCAATAATCGCCACTCCATCCTCACCACCTCCACCAAGTATAAGCATCATCCCTCAGGCAGCTGTTGAGGCAAATATTCATATTATTTTCCTCATTTGCAGATTAACATTTGATGATAGAAGTCTCCTCTGAGTAGTAACAATGACCATACCAATACTACTGCAAGTGCCAGTATGGTTACCTCCAAGGTGCCTGAGCCCAAATGTATGCCAGTGGTGATGTACCCACACTTGAAGAGGAAACAGCTTGACCCTCATGCCACTGATTTTGTTGATCTATCTCAGGTATGTACTAAGCATATCATTTAATGTTGAACTAGAGGATTCAAATAATGAATGTATGATAGACTCCTCGGCCACAGCAGCGGCAGCACTTTGGAGGCTCATTGACCAATACTCCAACTTGGACAAAATCTATGCCATTGATCCAACAACCCCATGCTCCCAAGCGATGTCACCTTCAAGCTCCATTCAACTTCAGTGTGGGCTTACACGCTCCTCACACAAAGGGCTTGGAAGAAGCAATGAAGGAATTGCAGCAAGACATAAAGTCTGCATTGGTGAAGCAAACTGAAATTCTAACAGAGATCTTGGGGGTGTTGCGAGAACAAGACGCGAAGCTTTAATTCTGTAGCACAAGTGCACTTGTATAATGTATATTTTCATGATGTCCAAGTCCTTCTCTGCTATGTATGCTTGTTGTCTATCTTACCTGTTGTAATTCTGATCAGCTCCAGTCTATCAGTGCACAAATATTCTGTACTAAGTACTAATAGTTCATATGGTATACCATCATCCAAGTCAATTCATTCTTTGTACATTTGAGGTTTCACAACCAGATAAGCCAGCTAGCACACATACAATGGCTGGTTGACATGCTTTTCAGTACTATGCCAATGTAGAGGGACAAACACCAGAGACTGAGTGTGCACAAGTTCCTAAGTTGGGAGGTTTTGGCATCTTGACCGTCCAGTGCCTCAACTCTGATAGCTTGACACCATCCATGCTTCTGCCCTTCTTTTCTCCTTCAACTTTGTCAGCCTTCCACTCCTCCCACTTAAACTTAGCCTATGAGCTACCCCAAGGAGAACCTGAATCAAATCCTGCTTGCTGGGCGACAACACCGGGCCCTCAACACACCAGCATGTCTAATCACCTCTCCATCAACCCCAGATCTGGCCCATCACATGAGCTGGGGGGACCACGGCAAGCATTTACTTTGTATATAATAACTCACTGACACTGGAGTTTCCATGGATGCCGCAGCAGAAGAATTTAGGAGAGGAGAAAACACGGGCTCTAACCTCCTCAGTTTCCTGCACCCCGATGTCCAATTTCCAAAACCAAACCCCCCATTCCACAGCTTCCGACTTGTATAGGCTCACAACGTCACCACCACAGCATCCAAATGTGACATGGCCGTGGCATGACAGGATTGTGAGGTATAAGTACATTATGTTGTCATTGTCATATTACACCCAGGCCCACCTGACATGTACTTGTCAGATCTGGATCAGAAGGACTGCCATGGTGAGCCACTGTCCTGATCCAGTAATGATGCATGACAGTGGGTAACAAGTTGTAGATACATCGGTCATGGATACCTGGAGTGGCTGCTCAGCAGCATAATTAACTTCCTGCCAGTGGTTGCAGGCATCACATAGTGTAGGCTGCAAGCATACTGCCACATGTGCCAGACGATGGATCAACGATGCAGATCAATGTGACTGATCTGACTCGGAGTCGCTGCATTAGGGTCACAATATGCTCCAAGCCAGCCCAATACTAGTATTACTAGGCAGCGGCAGCTGCTTTTGAAAAATATTATTATTCTGACCCTTAGAATGAGTTTCCTGCTCTGCAGAACTAGATTCCATGATTCCGGCAAACTGGATTTACTGCAGCAGAATGGCGGTATGGATTTTTTGCCTGACGTTATTGCTTATGTACTGAATACAAAGTGCTCACAACACCCCAAGTGTGGTCATGGTCCTGATGAATCGGACGCTTGGCCAACCTCATGTGATTTTTTTCTTTTTGTCTTCACTACATCCTGGAGCAATCTATTGAAAAAGATCAAGTGTACTGGCACTGCATCCATAACCACCCGCCAAAGGAAAGTGTTTCTACCATATTTCCAAATCATCAATGACTCAGAAAAATAAATTTGTCTACCGACAGCACAATCTGAAGGGTCAACTGTCCATCTCCATGTCTGTTCCTCCAAATGCCGAAATGCATACTAGTACTGCCTTGAAGCGGCGCATTGACGCACTCAAGGAAGAGAATGCACAACTTCTCAGTAGGATGTCAAAGAAGGTGTATGTTATGGTTACCATGACTTTCCTCATTATTCACCAAACTCACGTCAAACTCACAGCATTCACTCCTATGTGCGTGATGTGAGTTATTTGCAGGCTCATGAGCCTTACCGATCCTGTCTCTGACTTGATCACTGAGTATGACTGGTGCGTCATTCTTGCAGAAGATGAACATGAGATTGAACATGTCGCTGCAGCTAATAAGTAGTGAGTAGTAAAATCTTAGGTGCTGCTCACTCTATCCATGTATCACAGGGAAGAGCACACTTTCCGCTCTTACAAGAAGCTCATCCAGTGGTGCCTGTTTGTCAAGAGGCTCATGCAAACCAACCCAGATAAGGAGGAACTGAGTTTGACCTGCCAGGAGATGAGTTATCGACTGAGTGCTATTCTAAACTCTGAATATGTATCCATCACAGTTGAAGAGAGGTGCAAATGCCACACGTGGAGATGATGCAAACACGATGAAGACCACAGTGGCCACCTGGTTGAATGAATGGGACCCTCATCCCACCCCACTCCTCCTTGTTGATGAGAAGAAGGGCAGGGGGTTTCATCATGATGTTACCAGTCGACTGCTTTGTCCAATAGACTATGACTGGTTGGATACTCTGTACATCTGAGTCCTTCCTTGATCTTGTACTCTTTTATTTAAACTAGTATCCTGCCAGCATCCATGATGCAATCCGGCATTACCACCCACATTATCCAGTTACTGCACACATGTGGCCATCATTTCTTTATCCGAAATGTCAATTTAACTTGCAGCGCCCATCAACAGGATTATTCAAAGGAGAATTTCTTGTAATGGTATGTTATCGTACTATGAGAACACATACAGTCACTTATTATCTAGAGCTTCCGATGCATATTCACTTCTCCCAGTTCTGCTTGTGATGAGCTTGAGGGAGAAAATGAACCTCATGGAAGTAGACTCCGTAAATCTACATGGGGTGTGCGCACCCGCTGCCACGTAGCAGGCTTACTCAACATGTGGTCAGTGCAGCCGTGTGCGATTGCATATGCTACTGTCCAGGTAGTAGCCTATCCTCAGTTGTCTCAATGCTGATCACTAACAGTAAGTATTCAGCTGTGTTTTGCATTATCTAGCAGTGCTTCCTGGGACCTCACAGATGATAACTTTGACTATGAGGTGTTCTACCACAATGTTGTTGATTGGTTCAAGTGTCCAAAAACACATGCTAAGATGAAGGAAATTGAAGAGCTCCTTTTCTGGTGGAACCAGTAAGTGCTTCAAGAACATATTATTACATACTATCTCATTGGATCCAGGAAGGTATTTGGTCATCGATACACTTCCACCATCATACCCCAGGAGATCGAGAAATTATCTGTTGTGACATCTATGATGTAGATGCCACATCATCTGTCCTACTCCTTCAAATCTTCTTGAAGTTGTTGTACTCATCATGCACTCAGGCTATCAGTGTTGTGCATGCTGTACTATCTCGTGATCTTTGTCTACTACTACCAGTAATCTAAGTCATGTATAATAAAAATTCTCGTGTCAAATGTAATTAACCTGCCAGTGTCAAAACCATGGTCCATTGGCAAAAGACTCAGGCCCATGTGTTTACTTTCAATTTGCTGTCAAGTTTTCCTTTGGTGAGCATCAATATCATTATGATGAATGTTCTGTAATGCACAATGGATGGGTATACTGCCAAAGTGCCAGATTCTCGAGACTCATTTGGCATGTGGATAAGCTTGCCAGTACTTCAGATTTCAAAAAAAAAAATCATGAAGCTGCAAAATAAATATGTTAATACTGAAGGAGGGCCATGGGTTGAAATTTTTGACATTAAGATCAGAGGTAACATGCTCGAGATATATTACAAGAGGACAACTCAAAGACGCAGTTTGTGAATACATATCTACATGCCACACATAGGAGATCGGACTGAACATTTAGTGTTCATAGGACCAACATCAGTAAATTTACATGCATCTTAATCTGTCTTATTCAGCTTATTGACTTGCACGACATTTCCAAATTTGACACAGAGACAAATCCAAAGCTTCATTTTGTTAAAAAATAGAATAGTTTGATTGTAATTGATATTTCTGATGTTCTGGGATGCATTATCATGGTATTGAATATATTTTGTAATTTGACAAGCAGAATTAGCTAAAATAAGCCAGATTAAGATGCATGTAACTTTACTGATGAATGTACATAATTGGCTCAAATGCTCATTAATATAATACTGAGTTCTGTGTCAAGTTGCCTACAGAACTAGAATATAAAACTAATATTTATTGCTAATACCCAATCATAGTAGATTTATGAGATTTGGAAATCGGCTGAAATTATGGACTAGGGGCTAATTGTGACAAATCACATTTGATTTTCTCAATGGTTGGCACATTGGACTGATTTGCAGATCAAGATAGCAGTATAATCGAATACAACCGGGTTATCAATGATACTGTAATATTTTTATACATTCTGCTCATTTTGCAAACTACAACTCTAATACATAGCTTGACCAAAAAAATTGAGTTTCAGTGATGCGTGCGACCGTTGGCATGGCTCCGGATCCAGCCTGTAATGATGTTGTGGCCTGGGGCTCCACTAGTACCGTTCCAAGAATATCGCGTCACGGCGGATTCGCGCCGTGCATCATGCAGCCTGCGGCAGTTGGTACACTGTAAAGATAATATTGGAACCGGGCATGGGATAAAACTGTCGCCGGTAGCATCGGTTGGATTATGTGAGTTCCTCTGGAACTTTGGCAGGCATGGGAAGTTACTCACCAACATGCATGCGCACAGCAATTGTACGTACTGTATGCAGCAGCCGGTGACCTTATATTTTCCGAACCATGGCCACGGCCAGTGACTCCTGACTGAAATTACCCGTGCAGTAAAAAGGCCCACACAACCTGCCTCCAGAAGGCTTGATACTGATAATGAGGTGCGTTTGAATTTCTGGCTTCTAGGACAACTTTCTGCTTAATCCATGACATTCAGTACGCAGACCGAGATGTGAGTTAGCTAACTGCCTCGCCGCATCTATGTTCTAAATTTCCTGGCTGTATCAGCAACGGACCCTATGTATGTGCCTTGTCTTTTATTTGTGTTAGTAGTTCTGACACTCCATGATATATAGGTCATTGGATACACTCTCAGCTTCGGCCTTATGGGAGCCCTTGTTGTCCAGGCCTGTGTGTACCTTACCATGTCTCCACGTGCACTGTTAACATTTTTCAGATATATATTATACTAGATTCACAGACGACCGGAGAGTCGTCAAGATTTTAGGTGATCACTATGGCTGTTCCTCATGGAGCTGTGAATGATCCCCCCCAGTGACAGTTGTTCTTCTACTGGAAACATTGATTACCGCATTCACATTTTCTGGGTTTTGGGTGTCGACAACGGGGGGGGCTTCCTATAGCTCGGAGGTGGTGTTGGTAACCCAGGAGCCTACTGTGTCTATTGTTCCATCCATGCAGATGTTCACACCTGTGATTCTAGCACCTATTTCCGGACTTGGTGAGTAGTAACAGATTGGTTCAAGTAGTTCTGCAACTGACCGCCAAGAGAAGTGACTACATTGGTTCATGGCTTCTATTGTTGGAGAATATCAAGCATTCGAAAATTCCGCTTGATCCCACTTATTATTATGATGGTAATATATGGGATTCTCTGAGTTGTCAAAGACTCGAGGGTAACTTTTTTTTTTTCCAGCTCTCCCTGGTTCAACTTGGCAGCATCACCTCTCTCGCATTTGTTGTAAGTCAAGCTTGCTCGGTAACTACCGTTAACTAGCTAGAACTCTACCACAGGATGGCCTTTTCCCTTCAATCTTCACCTTTTCATATGCCAAGGACGGGCAACTTCACTATATAATCCTCTACTTCGCACTGTTTGTGGTGAGTGCACGACTCACTGTTTCCGAGTCGAGCCATCTAGACTTCTGGCAGACCTGGCAAGCAAGTACCATTGCGTGTGATTTGGCAATTACAATCTTCATGGTATTAAGCGTGCGTCTGCTTGTGTTCTCTTTTCTGGATTCATTGCTCATTAGGTTACTCAGCTCCGTCCTTCCGAATCTCGCTTCATCACCAGCACTGGCAAATCCATCCTGGTCAAGGTAACAAGGTTGACCATAGAAACCGGTCTTGTGACGACTGTAGCTACACTCGTCGAGCTCATTCTTAGGTACACTGTTCGTACATGGATGTTTTACATCGCCATGTAAGTTTTCTTAGAAGTGACTGCACTGTCATTGCTGACACTCTCCTAGGTTTTATGTCACATCGAAACTGTGCGTTATCAACATCTTTGACCATTGTCATGTGCGCTGAGAGACATACAGTTATTCAAATTGTCTGCTGGCATCCCTCAACCACCGGCTCGTTCTCAGAGACCAGTCTGATCCAAACGTGACGGTCATTGTCTGGGACTCGGACAACGTGGCATCAGGACAACCAGGTGGTCAACTATCACGAGCCACACAAACCCTGGTTCAGACAGAATCACACACGGTCATGGTAAGTGTGTCACTGTATCAGGCCCAGGTTCCGGCCATTCATTGATGAGTATGTGATTCGTGTAGACCGTACCGAGAAAGAACAGTTCTGTCAAAGATCAGACATATGAAGTTCGTTGATCCATTCTCACAGAAGCACTGAAATTGATTTTACAAAGGTGGACGAATTTCCTGCCAATGATACCACAACACAGGTGTAAACCAGGGTGATACCAATACAATCAGATATCTGTATTCGGAATTATGTGCACGGTCCCCGAAAACTGTGGGGTCGCAATATTACTATGTAACCACTGAAGTTCAGCTGTTCTGGAGCCACGAAATGGGTTTCCAAGTCGACTCGGATGTTATCTTTTCATATACATTTTCATCCCCCCATACACCCTCGACACCCCTGGAAACGTCCACCTAGGCGTCCCCCATATTCCACGCAGGTTCCAAAATATCCATCTGCTCGCCCCATTTACCGTAGTCCATTTGCACCGCATACATCTGCGCGTGGCTCAACCCCTTCAACGCTTCCACCACACAAGTCTGGCAATTCCAATCCGGCCTCCCTTGCTGGATCGGAACCAGCGACAAATGCGTCTCCAGAGCCTCCAGATAACTCGGCGCGACATACCCGACCAGATGTGTGCCCTTCTCATCCTTGTCCCACTTGACGTGGCGGTTGTGGACGACGTGCTGAGTAAAATACCCGCCCTGCAGGCTACCGCCGATTTCGTAATAGTTGCCCAACCCGCACCTGGTGGACGTGGGGATGAAGATGGCCCAATGGTAAAGCTTCTTCTCACCAGATGACCGATTACCTCTGTAGAATTGTGCGATCCCAATCGGGAGGTAGCCTGGCGGGACTTGGATCCAAGAGTGCGCGTGGTGTAAAATTTTGTATTCGGGTTGTGGTGTAGGTCCAAGACTCGTGGCATAGGCTGTGGAGAGGACACAAGGAAAGTGTCAATGAGGTGGAACAGCGAGGGAGAGGTGGGGAACCTACCCTGAATGTAACCATCAACTCGGGCGGGCAACTGTTGATCAACATCGCGAATATTGAATCTGAGGATTTAGATGGTTTATTTTTCACCGACCTTGATAGAACATCTTTTATATTGAAGGACTGTCTATCTTGAAGCCTCTTCGTGTTGACGAGTGATGGGTTTGTGGATGCGGTTCCTTTTGTTGCCCACAGGTGTTACTATCGTCCGTTGTGGCGAGGGAAGATGGGTGATGGACTCTTGACCCATTGTCTGTTGTCCGCTGTGACAAAAGATGATGGATGATGGACTCTCGAACTAATATGCAGGAGGGTGCCATGAGAGAACTGGAACAACACGCTAGCTGACTTATCCATTGGTTTGTCCCTTTTCAAGTGTGGATGCCGTTGTCGGGGTCGCATACGTTCCCGGGAGTGCTCGATGATCACCAAATCGTCGCGAACAGGTGTGTGGCGTAGTTCGCTGAGGAAATAAACTTGGTCACATCCGTGTCGCATGTAGTATGGAACGTAGAAACACACCGTCAAATGGACTGTGCAAGTGTCTCATCATGTTCGGGTGAGACCGAGACTCCTCCACGTTGGCCGTGGCCAAAGAACATCATGGTATTCAACCGGCGTATTGAATACTGCCAGTTGGAGGTTATCAACCAGCGCTCAAAAGATGCAGATTTTTGTCACTGGCTCTGATAGACTCACTGAGCGATGGAACCAATTAACGAGATACATTCTGTGGAGTCAGGCTTTACACATCGATGACATCCAACAAGATCCAGTTGTTGCAGTGGCACGCTCCGTGCAAAGACATGGGTCGATACAAAGACTACAGGGAGTGAAAGCACGACACAAGGCTGCGCCTTGGAGTGACACATTGTCAGCTCGAGTCCAACTCAGAAAAAGCACTCACTGACTGGCACCATCATACTATTCCGAGATGAAAACTGTCTGTTTCCGAGTCAGATCCTTGTACGGCCGCGCCTGCTTCTCCGTCTTCAGCAGTATCCGTAAAGCCTCGCGCTCGAGAAATTCCTGTCAAAGACTTCCCTTCACGCCCCATATGATCATGAAATCCCGCGAGAACTCCGCGCACAAAGCGACACAAATGGGTGCATTTCAGATGTTTGAATATGAGATACGTTGATCGAATGGTATATGCTCCAATGTTTTCATCGTCCTGTTCAGCGCCAACGCCGCACGGGTATAATCCAGACGACCGGACTCGTCCTTCATATTGTCATAAAACATCGAGGTGACCTTATTCGTCTCACCATCATCCACCGCCCACATCGTTCCGATCACAGAACGGAACCCGACGAACTGCATCGCCGACGCCAGATGAATCACCTCGTCAGGACTCTGTTCATCCCCGGCAGTCGTGTGACAGGCAGAGAGATACGCAAACTCGGTGTTCTGTAGCTCACACTGAATGATGCGCTCGATCTTGAAGTGTCCGTCGTGGAGAGCGAATGCGGACTCGAATGGTTGTTGTCGATTTAGGATACCATGACACGCAAGGTGCACCCATTCGTTCTTCCCAAGTTCCTCGGTGACCCGGGCAATGCAAGAATATTGACCCTCGATGTGGGTGAATGTGGCAAGGCCATCAACACGCTGACCAATGTTGGCCAGTTCAGCGCCGACGGAGATAAGTTCGTTCTCGCCCTTGGCTTGAGCTTGACCTATACCGACGAAGTGTTTCCCTTTTGATGCAGAATGCGGGACATCGTGCCGTCTAGCACGAATGAGGGCAGTGAGGGTGGGGGTATAAGACGAGATGTACGTATTAGCGAGATTCTGCTGACCCTTCCTAAATGGACCAGCGGCGTGGAGGGGAAGGAGAGAGAACTCGGCAGTGGGGCACCACCAGATGCGCGATTGAGATGGATGGATCGTCTGGAGCAAGTTCGCGATGGGGGAGACAATCTCGTCCCAGAGTTCCCGCAACATGATCGCGAGATCTCTTGTCACGTCCATCGACTTTGCGCGCACAGTCAGGGTACCGAGCTTCGACGACATTTCTCGCACACCTTCCTTTGTGATTGACAATGGAATATGAAGGGGATGTCGGTCGACTAAGACAACGAGAGCATCACAGCCATACTTGCTGGCATTCACGATAATGACAGGGCCCTCGCGGGCTGCCTGTTGGAGATCGGGGAAGGGCGAGGGGAGAAGGAAACGGGACAGACCAGGCAACCCGCGGATTTTGGTCACGACTCTTTCCAGTTCAACGTTGAGACGACACACCCGATCATGCTGATCTGCACCAGGTGAATCAAGGGCATCGCGAATCTGCAATGTCTGCTGTGTGAATTCGTCTGCCAACATCTTTCCTGCGGCTCCAGACGCAATGACATCATCAAGCGGGGGACGGAGGCGAGTGAGCTGGTTCCAAAAGACGCCACGACCTTGCTCTAGTAGCACGATCGCATCTGTAGGAGAGTGGTTGCGAAGACAAGCGGAGAACGCGTCCACTGCAAGCTCCGATGTGAGGCTCTTGAGGACAGTGAGATGTTGAGGTAAGGATGGCAGAGTGGCCAGATGCTGAATAAGTAAGCGAAGAGATGTCTTGTATGCTAGGAGTGTCGTGGGATGGTGGAAATCTTCAGCTACACGGATCCATGCTCTAGTAGCAGAGAGATCAGCAGACGACACCACTGGGGGCGCGTGTTCCAGCTGAGCAAAGAAACTGAATAGCTCCTCCTTATCCTTTAACTGACTCGACCTTGTGAACCGAGTACGCAGGTGGTCTGCAAGGATATTCAATGTCTGCGAGCGACCTGGGTGCCCTGGTGGGCGAAGCACCAGTGCATCTCTGGCGAAGACAATGGCCTCATTGATATCATCCATTTTCCCGAGCTGCCTGTAGCGAGTAGAGAAATAGATTGCGAGGTTAGACAAAGAGGTTGGTCTGAGAGGGTGTCCCAGTGGGCGAAGCGCCAGTGCACCTCGGGCGAAGACGATGACCTCATTGAGGTCCTCCATCACCCCGAGCTCCGTATACCGAATGTAGAGATAAGCTGCGAGGTTGTGCAAAGAGCCTGACCGACGATGGTGCCCCAGTGGGCGAAGTGTCAGTGCGTCTCGGCCGAGAACAATGGCCTCGTTGAGGTCCTCCATCTCCCCGAGCTGATTGTATCGAGTGTAGAGCAAACCTGCGAGGTTATGCAAAGGGTTTGACCGAAGATGGTGCCCCAATGGGCGAAGCGCCAGTGCGTCTCGGTCAAGGATAATAGCCTCGTTTAGGTCCTCCGTCGCTCCGAGCTGCCTGTATCGACTGCAGAGACGAACTGCAAGGTTGTTCAAGGACATTGACCGACCTGGGTGCCCCACTGTGCAGAGCGCAAGTGTATCTCGACCGAGCACAATGGCCTCCTCCAGGTCCGACATCGCCCCGAGCTGGTTATAACGATTACTTAGATGAACTGCAAGTCGCGTCAAGGCAACATATCGCTTCGGATGGCTTGGTGGGCAAAGTTCCAGTGCTTCGCGATCGAGGACGATCGCCTCGTCGATGTAATTGCTCCCACCTCCTTGCTCAAACCTGGTGACAAAGGATATCGCCCGTGAATGCAATTGATCAACTGGCAGGCACATCATTTCACTACCCTCCACGCTGGCAGAAAGAGACAAGTACCTTTTGAATCCACCTGGGCTCGCCGACCTTGATTCGACATGGTGGGTTGGGAAATGCTGGGATAATTGTACGAGCGTGCCGCTGCGTATCGAACATCCGAAGTTGCGTCTGCGCCTAGACGAGACTCCGAGCACCCCTCGTCCTCGTCCTCAGCCTCCTCTAGCTTCTCCTCCGGAGCAGCAAGCGCACTATCGCTCGGAGACGATGCCAACTGTGTCCCCAAGACCAAGCACCGCTCTTTCGATCCCAGCAGCCACGCTTGTACCCTCGATCGAGCCGCCAACATTCACGCTCGCGCACGCACTCGAGAGACGAGACTCTGTCTCGCGCTTGGAAATGGATGGACTCGTGAGCATGTCCGGTTTGGGGCTCTCGATGCTTCCAGGGCCAGCCAGTGTGGAAGGTCCATTGAGTGTCGATCTCATGCTTGCGAACATGAGGCTATTCAACGAGTGTTGCGTTGACCCACTCGGCGGATCGGCGTGCATGAAGGACTGAGAGACAATAGATGATAGATTGTGTGTGCTGCTTGTCGGTTAGGACGATGGGAGGGGGCGACGGAGCTCGGCAATGGCGTTTGCGATGCGCATGCGTTTCACGAAAGCCACGATACCACACTCTACCTTGAGAAGGTTGACATCGAGCTCGAGGAGGACATCTCCAGTGATTTCTTGCTCAACAAGTCAGCAACGTCACGGAGAGTTGACTGGTCCAGGAATCAGATTGTCCAATAAATTTGTCATACACATCGGCACCGAATCCTTGGGGCTTTAACCATTCGACTCCATTCCGAAGGTGTAGATTTCTTTTGCGCTTCCGTCTCTGGCGCTGACTCTGCAGGTGTCCTTGCGAAGACGATACACAATTCTGCTCGGATGTTTGCCGAGAGTCTCGGAGGGTCCCGGAGGCAGTGAGAGCTGGCGACAGAAGAGCAGTGGAGCCCGTACCGCTGGCTCAGGGAGGTGATCGTGGGAATTATATGTAAAACCATAGGTACGACGAGGACGGGTGCGCCGATCCTGATGGCATCAAGCGTCGTGAGAGTTGAAAGCGGTCTTAACAAACGTCTGTTGTTGGAGATTTGAGAACGTGTGAACCTCGGCGGAGGACTGTAAGAGGTAAACGAAGTCTGATTTCCCTGCGCAGTGTACTCCGTCTGGAAGGGAGAGGTCATCCTTGGGAAGGATGACAGCACACGTTGAGGTCGAGGTCTTGGGTCTGTGGTCCCTTGCAACCGAGTTTCGACGTGCTTCCTCCTCCTCCACCTCAGGAATGTGTGGATCCTCGCGTGTAAAGTGTACGCTCTGCAGGTGTTGAAACGCAGGGTCAGCTTCTTCGTCTTCGCTCTCGTCACTCATCTCCACGTCGATGAGTCTGGGGCTTCTCGAACTCCTTTAGCCCGTGCTTCCACAACCCTGCGGGCTTGTTCGGCAAGCATGTCCCGAGCGCTACGTGCCGACCCTCGCCGATCTCTCCGCCCGTCTCTTGCCCGTCCGCTTCCCAGACTGTATCTCCAACCCGAGTATTCGAAGAGCTGAAACTATGTCCTCCGTCTCGGTCACTTCTTCCGAGCTGCTCAATAGCTTTTTAATCATGGTCGCTTTCATGACTTTGGCGTCAGCAACGTCTGGCTCTGCGATGGCGACGCCAAGGCTGGAATCTGTGTCGCCATCTTGCAGGGACGTCGATTCGGGTTCTTCATCGAGAGGACTGAGTGAGTCGGTCGTGTGGTGATGGGGTCACTAGAGGAGGCAGAGGCAGGGGCAGAGGCAGACACTCCCACAGGCGGTGCCGCTGGTGTCATATAGCTCTCAGGAGACAATCCAATCTTGCCCGCGGTATTACAGCCTTGAAACGCAAGAGCAGTCAGCAAAGAATGAATAGCGACATCATTGAATGACAACGCGGGGCAGGGGTGATGAATGTAGCAGGGGGCCCCGGGTTAGCGTGGCACTGTGCGGGAGAAATGGATACACATGCGGCGCCGGTGTGTTTGGGAGATGAAAGGATGGTTGGACTCGTATGCCTACCTGTCATTATCCATCATTCTACTACTGGTCGTCTTTTTCAATGATCTCAATAGGTTGTCCAGTTTCAAAGGCTATCTCATGTCCGGGCACGAAGTTGTACACTGTGAGCGTACCCATACCACGATATCGTGGACGGGGTTGGAATGGGAAAGCATTAGCCTAGCCTTCGCTCTCAGTCTTTAGCATTAATGCTGCACGTGATGCATTGATAGCTGAATCGGTCGTTTTGGTCCTAGCCGAGTGGCGGGCCCCTGACGAACTTTTGTTCGTTCAACTTGGTTCATTCTGAACAATTCTATGCCAACTTAGCCTCGACATCGACGACCATACTTCCTATCGCTGATGCGGCTACGACGCTTCTGTAACCGCATAGCAAGCCGAAGATCCTTGCTCCAAGATTGGACACCACTGGGTGTGTGGTTTGCCACGCACCCGCACAGAAGACCTTCATGCTTTCACGTTTAGCTGGCAGCTGAATACCGCACAGCGCCAACATTAGGGACATCTACGTTTCACACAATCACTCTGCAACTTTGTCGACCTTTTAACGATCCGTCGTGCCACTCCTCCAACCTGAACCATCAATCAAGGTATGAATGTCCTCGTGGCTGAATGATTCACAGATTGTTATAATGCAGTCTGATTCGGAAAGTCTCACCCAGTCTTAGCTTGTGCTATCATGGTCCCCTTCCCGTTCTCGCGACTACCACGAAAGCCGGCGCAGAAGTCGTCTTGGTGACTGTGGCAGAAGTTTCCAGGGTTCAGCGGTCACAGTACGCGCAGCCTCAGATCGCGACCTTCATCTGTCCCCCTCAACTGATTTTCCTGAGTCGTAACACCAAGAATATAATACAAGTCAGTCCAGATCTTGAGTATAACTGTAAGGCTTGGCGGATACTTCGGGTGCAATGTGTGCTGGCCAGCCTGATGCCAGACCCATATCCGTGTAATAACATTTGTGGTTAGGCAAGCGCGGAATATCGATGCTCTTTACATGAAGAATTCACAACATCAAAATTGGCCTGCTTGCCCATCTTCCTCCCTCAATCTCCGAGTCGCTGCTAAATAACATGAAGTTGAGATCGTCGTCCTCCCCGGGGAATCAACTAGGAGTCACATATACCACAAACCTCGATTCATGCAAGAGGTATGTTCCCATTCATCCATGTTTTTGATGGACCCACCACTGCATGCATCGCGAACCAACGAAATAAATGCATTTGCAAACACTGATTGAGTACGTAGGTTTCGGGATGCGAATACCATGTGCTGGAGAATGGACTGACAGTACCTCGTCCGTCTAGTGTCAAGGTGGACATAGCCCGCATTGGCGTCACCGCTGTTTATCTTCATTGCGCGCAACGTCCACTAGGCTGAAACTGCCGTGAGGAGTCGGGCAAATACAACGTGGGGCCCTCCAGGCTTCATTTTTAACACGATCAGGTAGGAGACGAAGGTATGGTGAGCCCGATGTTACAGTGGAGGCAAGTCAATGCCAGTACTCTCTGTGCAAGCACCCGCATCAACATGAATATCCTCGCGCACGAAAAACAAACCTGAAGGAGAATTACAGAAATACCACGACGACCATGTCGGAAGGTTAAAACAGAACAATCGATCGAGCGTTGATACTGATACAAACCCAAAAACATCTAGCCCGTTCCAAGTCAAATGCTACACTAATGATACACCCTTTGTACAATCTCCGTCTCCCTTCTACCCTCACCGGACAACCTACTCAGACATGCCCAACACTCTATGCCCCCTCTACAATCTCCATCGGCTGTACCCATAAACTGGGCTGCTATACAAATGTCACCGGCGATGAAGCAAGGCCGGGACGTCACATAGGCTGGTTGCATGTGCACCGCCGCATGGGATGTGTCGCTGTGATCTCAAGGATGGATATCGTGGCCTTCAGTTGGTCGGACACCAAGCCAGAATGTACAGTCTGTGTGGTCTCCAGAATAGGCGATGATCTCTGACTGTTTCCGGGTTACACCAGAACGAAGATGCGCTGTCTGCACGATGGCCTCAACGATGCCTGTTGATGGTTTTGAGCTCGGTCAGTGGTTCAGTAGACCGAAAGATCCTCACCAAACGACGTGCAGAAATCTCTATGGGTATAACAGCAGCATCGGTCGCGCAAATAAATAAATAAACCCCGCTGTCGTATGCGACATAGCTCGTCGCAGATCGACTCTCTTGGGGCTAGTCCCGGCGTGGTACCTCGGGTCAAGGAGAAAAATAATAACGAACAAAAATAAGGAATGATGAACAAATGTCGAAGTCGTCGAATCAAGTCTGTTGGTAAACGGAGAAGTTAGCCTTTCTCATACGTGAGGCCAAATAGCTCACCAAACTGACAGTGGTATGTGAAACTAAACGTTTCATGAAATGAAACACCAGCCATGTCCAGCTGAAGAGTGGATGTATTCGGAATCAATCAGAGTATCGGAGGCAAAGGACTGAACGTCGAGAGTGTCTGACGTCGATGGAGGTGGTGCGAAGAGCATATGCAGGAACTTATCAACGTCGTCCATGGATATGCAGCAGCAAGATAAGATTGGGTATCGCTCGGCGAGTATATCTGGAAAGATGGGAATATACGAGATAAGTCCATACTTTTATATCCGGCCGAGCATGTTGTTACAGGATGCGTTGGCCATTGTTTCAATCACTATTTTGTTCATTTTTATTCAGGCCGCGCCGTTTATGGACGGACAATGTGATAGCGGGGACGGAGGTTCCGGACCGTCGGAAATGAACTATTATTTTATGTAAATTCCCGCTACGGGCAATAACTCCGTGCTCGCTGATCCCAAATTATCAGACCCCAATCGTACCAGGGCTCTGGTAGCGGATAACAACTCTGTACAGTCATCGGATATGGATTTGTAGTTGCTCATGATCAGCTTATGGCGTTGTATTGATTGTCTTCCATGATTGTAGGCGCTTCAAGTTGCTTTTCTTGGTCCTTCGCCAACAAGTTACGTAATATTAGTACCCCAACAACTATTGTCCGATAAGTTGGCTATCAATGTAGTGCTATAGTGTTTGACGATAATTACAGTGTGTTCAGATTCTGCGCTGCTAGCACAATGACGTGGTCAATGCTTTGGGATCGACCTAAATGTGAGGCCAAGCGTACAACTTGAAGCTGTGCTCCCAACTTGTTTTGGGCAAATTACTGTAAACAATTACTGTAAACAAAAACAGTACCCTTGAACGATATTTTGACAACCAGCGTGTCTTGCCAACTCGAGTCGGTGTCTCGCCGTTGTGTATGACATGTTTCATTTCCACTTCAACGTCGAAGACGGTGTAGATGAGGCCACGTTTGTAGAAGCCGTGCCTCCCACTGATGAAGCGCACGACGTTGCTTCAACCCCACAGCAAACTGCGGAATCATTCTCCGAGATCGGTCTCGATTCATTGGTACGCACAGCATATCTCCTTCATCCCTGCTGCATCGCGCCCTCACTCTCATGGATCAAGTCTAGCTGGAAGCATTGCCGACTCAAATATCCTACTCGTTCCTCTCCTCTCCGTCCCTCGATGGTCACAGTCCCGACCTGAAGCTCGCACGTCGAGATTTGTTCGACGCGCGGTTTCAGCTCATTTCCGAGGGCACAGGTGACCCAGAATCTGTGGGTCCAGCGTCCGGGTCCGACCCTAGTTTCGCGTCAGCGCTCCAATTTATTGACAACCCTTCCGATCTTGTCCCTCTCGTGTATGAAGGCGGTTTGAAAACGTGGGAGTGTAGCCTTGATCTCGCTGGCTGTCTTAGATGTGACGGTCACGCCGCGAACGCCAAAGGCCAACGTGTCTTGGAGGTGAAATTTCCCCCTATACGTGACCATCTCTTCTCTATTGTTGACCCGATTAATCTGTATAGCTGGGGTGCGGCACGGCGATCCCAACGCTTTGCCTTCTTCGAGAAATATTCTCGTCGCCACCAACTGGTGACACAGAAACACACATTCACCTCCAAGACTACAATGCCTCCGTCCTGCAACTGGTAACCACGCCGAACGTCCTTCTCACTTGGTGTAAGTTACATTTCTTTCAATGACGCCACCTTGCGTTAACGTCTCACCTCTCTTCCACATCACAATCATCCAGATACCTCTCCGGCTGCAGATGCCTACCGCATCTCAGAGGCCGGCGCATCCGAAGACGTCGACTTGGAGCTACACATCACGCCAAAGCTGCTTCACGCTTTCAAAACATCGCTACACGACCACGGAGTCCGTCTACGTTTCTTTTCCGGTTCGTGGGACACGTTCGATCTGCGTCACACCGGTGGATCCTACCACCTCGTCCTCACGTCCGAAACGATATATCACCCAAGCAGTCTCCCGAGTCTCGTCCGCATCATGCGAGATGCGTGCTCCGAGGGACACGAGTATCTTTGTCTCGTTGCTGGCAAGACGGTTTACTTTGGCGTTGGGGGTGGAATCGCGGAGTTCGTTCGATGTGTACGGTCGATCGCGGACGAGCGGGTGAATGGGGGTCAAGTAGAGACGATCTGGGAAAAGTCGACAGGCGTCAGTAGGAAAGTGATGCGCGTTCGATGGACATGAGATTGGCAAAAGAGGGGGGGAAGCAGCCAGACAGTCACAGCGCTGCACACTTTTTCGCCTATCTGACAAGATAAAATCCAGTGACAGTGGTGCCGCACAGGAATCGATTGCAGCTCGAGGGTGCACAGGGCTTTGATATGCCCAATATGTTTATTCCCATTCGGGCCCCCCTCAGTGTGTGCACGGTTTCTGGGGCTCAGCCCGGCGTTTTGTGTCAATTTGTGTGTAGCGGCGGAGGGCCAAAAATGTGTGCCAAAAAATAATAACCCTTCTTTTTTTTCTAGGGTGCTGCAAATTTCCAGAAACGTGGTACGACGGCCAACTCATCTTCGGTATCAGAGACCTTGATGACTGCTCTCCATGCCTGTCATCATGTGGACCTAGATTGAAAGCGCAGAGCGTGATCTCCCTGATCACGTTGGTTTTCGTTAAAGTACCGAAGTTTGGTTGCTGAGATCATGATCATGATCTATGATGACTCGCGTTTCAAGGATGCGGAGCCTGTCGAGCTGCAGCGTCCTTGTCTCATAACCCTAATATTGTAGCTGACCGGTACCAAAAGGCTCGGATATAGTAGTTGATAAGATTGTCTACATACTCGACTAGGATTTACAAATATTCCCAAGTATGAACGCAAATGCAATATATCGGTATGTATTGCAATCGGACCTTATCCGAGACCGGGTAGCTTACTTGTAAAAAAGAAAAAAAAAAAAAAGAGTGGACAAATCCGGACTCGAACCGGAGACCCCCCGCACTCAGCACCATGCTAAGCGGATGTGATAACCAGCTACACCATATGCCCCTACAACAAGACACCATTGTCAAAACATCATGATTCACTCTCATACATAATTCCCAATGCGGAATCTTCTTCTAGAAAATAACCACAGATACCACTAATTGGAATCCTCACCCCGCCTTGTTAGTCCACCCCGTGAGCGCCAGCAAATGATACTAATCACACAAGGACAAGAACGAAAAATGACAACACAACATCACCAAGGGCCAACGTGTAAGCTCCAATCCCGCAACACCGCAATCCTCTCTGTCCCGATCTGCCGCGTCATCTCCTGCTGTCCCTGTATACCCAGCTCCTCGAACGTCTCGAGCAGTTGACCGTCTAGGACGCCTCTGGACATGGGCTTCGAGACTGTGTCGTTACGAACGATCCTGAATCCCAGGTATAGGTGAATGACGGTTCGTGAGGCGCGAAAAAGGGATGGCCCAGGGGCTCACCGGTACGCTCTGGGATTGAGACCCGCGACGTGCTGGACGTTGCGTAAGAGTTGACCTTGAAGGAGATGTAATCGTTTGAAAGCGCCTTCGTCGACGGGTGTCAGTGCAGACAATGAACCGTCTGTGAAGCCTGGAAGGAGCAAAACATCAAGGGCATTGAGAGGGTCACGGCACCAAGGGAGCAACATACCAGCGATGAGCTTCGCCTGCGGAATCTCATTATCCTCTTTCGTTCGCCGTGCGATGGTGCGGGACGCTCGACACTCCTTGTGGCAATGGAACTCGGTGTGACACATGAGATGTTGACCACCTCTCGATTCGGGATCTAAGACAAGCATCAAACGTCAAAGTCACCGAATTGAATCCGAGGGAGATCCGTACCGCTCGGGTCGTAAGTGAGCATACGCAACACGCCTTCTTCGTCGTTAAGAACGATCGACAGCTCTCCGTTTGTAAAGAAAAAGTCGACGTTGGTTGCGTATGTCCGCCGAATGTCCTTTGCCAGGATCACAAGTTTGTATGGGTCCTCCTAGAGTCAAAATTCACGCTCTGTGCTGCTCGTCGAGATTAGAACGAGGATATATATACCTGGAAGGCAACGAGCCAGACGCTCTTGACCGCATCTCCAATCAACAATAAGTTTTTGAGCACTCGTAGGCTCGTGACATAGACGCCAACGTCCAAAAACGCGACACCCACGAGGCGCTCGTCCAGGTCAAAGGCCCTGACGAATATCTAAAAGATCCACGTTAACTCAAGTCGTAACTTGTTCCGTATGCGCTCCACTTCACCTTTTGTCCCATGGA
Organism: Boletus pseudopeckii; assembly: GCA_038092915.1. Taxonomy (NCBI): domain Eukaryota; kingdom Fungi; phylum Basidiomycota; class Agaricomycetes; order Boletales; family Boletaceae; genus Boletus; species Boletus pseudopeckii. Next base: position 25,370 of record JBBPRH010000030.1, read on the forward strand.
TGACACCAAGTAACCATTGATTCCACAGAGCGCAGTCACAGGCCCCTTGGAATCATCACGAACGCGTAGTTTCAATTTATACCATCGTTGAGTGTTGGACGATGGGTCAGGTACCACTTCAACGACCTCGAAGATGTAGGTCTTCCAAGAATGTGCAGTGCTAAGCCAACGGAATTGTGGCGGGAATCACATTACTCACTGCGCCTTTGACAGCCAGATCTTCACCACGGTCAATGCTCGTTCCAACAGCGATGAAATCTCTGTTCCCAGATTCTGTGCTCAGCGTCTCCAACGTCACACACTCCAGAGCATTCACGTATTCATTGGGGGCGAATTCATATCTATAAATATGTCAGAAGATCATTTCCATATAAACAGAGGCGACCCACCCATCCATGGTTATCCAACTGTCAGGGAAGATAAGCTCCAACGTCGAACAGTCACACTGCGGGAATGAAACACCTGTGCCTGAGCCTCCTTAGCTCTCACCCACCCGGATCTCAAACGACACACTCACCATCCGGCTCCCACAGCATGTTGTTGTCCTCATCATAGGAGGCAAACCGCGCTGGCAATGTGGACGCAGCAACGATCAATGACGCGGACGGCTCAAACACAATGTTGGAATACGGTCGAGATCGTGGAAGGGAACGTTTCGGCAGCGAGGTGTCCAATTCGACGTCAGGGATCCACTCTAGAAGAGTAGGGCCCTACAAACAAACCATTTAGCCTAACGCCTCGGGGAAAAGCAAGTCAAGGGTCGCGCGTAACGTCACTCCATTTACCTCGTCAGAGTACACCAAAAACTCCGCTTTTGACTCCCACAACGAGCACGCCGTAAAGGCGTGCACGACCGCATGTCCACTTGGAAACAACTTGAGGCCACCTTTATCCGTGCGTATTATCCAGCTTGGTCTATCACCAGTAAAGAAAACACCGGTGAGCGTGTGACCTTCATTGACGTTCAAGGATGTTGTAGGAGAAGTGACGAATGGAACGAATGTGCGAGATATCCGCTTTTGCTCCGCAAGCACAGTTTTTTCTGTGTCTTCTTGTTTGGACAACTCAAATGTCCGAGTCAAGACTTTCGTGAAGACGATTTGCAAAGACACCGAACGCCCACCGGACGGCGACGTAGATAAGGGAATAGAATGAACTTCATAAACCGCCAAGTGTCCACAATGCATGAATACCTGCAAGGTCTGTTAGACGATGGAACCGGTGGTAAAGGACGACCATACAAAGAGATGAGGAGTTGGAGCCGACTCTCCCAGTGGCGCGATGAGGATCTGTTCAATATCGAGGTCGTGTGGCTTGCGTGGGGGATCTTGAGGCGGAGACGGCGCGGGTGGATCAAACGAGTCGCTCAGCACTGGCTCAAGGGTACCGATGGCTACACTCGAAAATACAAGCGTCAGCTTCGGGAGAGACCATATCTGATCAAGGAGCGTCATAAATCTTTTGAATCCAAGGTAGACGGACGAACGAACCTCCATGACTCCCTGGGGCCGGATGAGCACCAACCATTGGCTGTTATGTCCTGTAGTAACCGCGGCCTGAAGAGTCGAGGTAATATTCATATCAGCATTGCTAGAAGCAGCGACAGTGCCATCGGTTGTTGCGATTTCGAAAGCGCTCGATGTATCTGTGTAGAAGCATCCCGCGAGGTACCGAGATGACTAGTTTGGAACATCATTGGTACGCCTGTCTATGACACAAGACAACATCAGACATTACCTTCTCACCCATCGGTGACATATCTTTTCTTCTTATTTTGCCTCGCTCTGTCTCACCGATGAACAAGCCGATGGTTTCGTCCTCTCGGAGAATCAACACAAAGGGATCACATATGCTACACGCCTTGATTCTTGCACGAGGCAGGTTCCCGTCCATGTCTTTGATTATCTGTCTCTCGGAACCATCTACCGGTCACGGATCAAACGACATATATGCATTCAGACGAGAAGGATACACACCCGGTTCGAGGACGCGTATAGCGTTCGTCATCACATGCAAAATGGCCGTACGCTGAAAGAACGGACCAGCACTAACCGTTGTCCCCGGTATACGCGTCGGAATAGTCAAATCCGTCTTGGCAGCCCTGGTTGCAATCTAAGCCATTCCCGCTTCTGGATCAGCTAATCTCGAAGGTCACCGGAGGTGGATGGAGAAACGCACGCGGGATACCCCAGGGGATGGATTGGCGTCCGTACTAATAATGATCGTATCATTCTCCCCGGCATATAATCCGCCACTGGTTTTTTCATATGACGTGCCATTTACCCTGTGAGACTGCCGGACCGGGATAGACCAGATCCCACGTGCACCACCCAGAACGTGGAGTTTGCGTTTAGTACGAACAGGGAGGTCACGCTGGCACCGAGAATAGTTAGCGGAGAAGCAAACAAGGTGTTTTGGCGCACCTGGAAGAGAGTAAAACCTCCTAAATGGCCGCCCCCTGTGGCAACCACGAGTTCGGGAACGTATCGTTCCTATCAACATGGAGAACGACCGACCATCAGACAAATTGCAAGTACCCCGCGCAAATATCCATTAATTGTACGAATACCCAAATCGGAGACGTGAGTATATAGGAAACGGGATGAAGATATGACACACCCCTAGTTTTGACAGTGAAAATGTCATATCTGCAATCGGCCCGTACGCAGGAAGCGAGTCGCACAACGAAATATGGATCACAGAGCGTGTCCGCAAGGGGTGTGTCCCAAGAGCTGCGCCATTCGCAGCCGTTCTGGTTACAGGTTTTGACTCTCCATATAAATCTTTCAGATGATCCGGCGTCAGTGATGTGATGTCCAGACGCATCCTCTTGTCAGCTCACCATCATCGTCGAAATCATCGATATCCATCGCGTTCTTGGTATCCACTACAGCGGTCGGTGCTGCACTTATATCCTCTGCTTCACCTTCCTCCACCTCTTCCTCAACCCTGACTGCTCTCAGCAACACCGACGGTCCGACTGTGCTCCCTACGAATAACATTCCCCCACCCAGTTGCCTCGTTACAGTAGGAATCGTCGTCTGCGCAAGTGCCGGGGACAGAACCAGTCTCGACACCGTCCGTCCGTCCGAGATGATTTCTACAGGGTGGACCATCCCATCCTTCCTAATCACGAAGAACGTCTTCTCATCTGCAAACACTAGCCTGCTCCCTTCTAGGATCAGGTCTAGGTCTTTGTCAAGTGGAAGGGAGGGAATATCACCAACACGCGCGGACCATGCATTGACGGGGAGTGAGACACGTCGGGCAGCTTGGTCGACGTAGATGAGCGAGTTGGCGGTAAGGATGACAACACCGCCAATAGACTGTGCGCAGGGAAGGAGAGAGAGACAATCATACGGGAGATTATCGACGGCGGTGATGATGGGATATGTGTGGTTCAGCAGATCGAGAGTGAAGATATATAGACGACCTGTGTCGCGGTATTCCTTGAGGCGGCTAGAATACAGAGTGTGAGCGAGAGCGAATTGTTATGTAAGACCACATTGCTTACCCGGCCCAGGTCTTTTCAGACTGGCAAAGGACGGCGATGGTGGGATTATGGTACCCTGGCAAAAACACAAAGTCGATTACGTTGCGCAGGTTCGGGTCGACATCTGCAACTAAATCTAGGACGAAAGAGGGAGAATAGGGTACTTCTCTGAGGAATTGTGAACTTCGGTCCTATTTGGATGAACATGTGAGAGAATACCTTGCGAGGCTTTGTTCTTGTTCCATGACATCGAGTTCAGCTTGCGTTTGGTAAAAGGGGAGGATCGCAATGGAGTCTTTAGGGAGGGAGAGAGCAGCACAACGGGATAGAGGGTCTGCACGGAGTTCTGCACGGAAAAGGTGACTGTCGAGAACTGCCTGTTGAAAGAAAGTTAAAGAGCACGTCTCGACAAAGATGTGGCGCATACCATTTGTGGAGAACGCTCGTAGGTGTGGATAGACACCGTGACGAGGTCATAGATGGTGTCGGACCATTCCAGCAACGCAATCTGCGGATGAATTTAGAACGACTTGCGAAAAGAGAATAGAGTGTACCTTTGCATCTTTGAAGGAGACGAGAAGACGATCAAGCTTGTCGTCAGTGGACGCCATTGTACGGACTTTGTCGACTCCTGTGACAGTTCCATGTAATGTATGCTCACGAAGGAGATGAAAGCGCAACGTAGTTGCAGTCTCCTGGTTCGCATTCGACTGACTCGCCTTTTGAGAGCATGTTTCGGGGATGGATTACACCGAGCACTCACTTTGACTGCACCCACATTGACCCAGCCTTCGCCAGACTGATCCATCTCGACCTCACCCTCTACGGCCTCTGTTCCCTTCCGCACGCGAGCACGCTTGTCACGTTCGCTCTCAACATGGTCGGAGATAGGCAAAGGTTGTTCGCAGATGCCATAAACACGGAGGAGGTTCGACTTCGCGGTGACAACGTTCACGACAGTGGACGGCGTTGACGAGATGAGATTGAGGGCGACCGCGAATTCAACACCACTTGGAGAAAGAATGACATGTCTAAGAGCATGCATAACAATCTCTTTTGCTGTATTTTTTGTTCCCCCCAAGCAATATTGTTGCAGCTGCCGCAAACTCGACGAAAACTAGCTCCGTGATAATATGTCACACTGTAACATGTCACGCCGCACACCGGGCCTGAAGGCCTGACTGTGGACTTGCAGCACGGTATGACCAGAACCATCATCATTCTGCTGCGACTAAACCGTTGGTTATCTAAAGTTCAGACCATTGGAGAGCTTCTCGTGAACACCGGCGCCCTTTTCCTCTGATCGTCCTGACCCTTTAAAGGGACACCCCGAGGGTACCCTGTCAGCTACTAGTAGCTCTTCATATTCCAGCACCTTTCTCTCTCACACCATTAAAACATCTGATTCAAATTCAATTTAGAACATGCAACCCACCTCAAGTCCGACTATCGCTCTGTGAACTCCTCTCGATCAAGGTATGCTTCGATTCAATTCGCAGCAATCTAAATGGTACTGGGCTATCACCCTAGCTGCGCATCACTGTGCCCGTTAACGTACGTGTCTATTTGTAAGCGTTCCCGGATTGTTCTCTCTCTCTCCTGTGCCGCCCCTCCGATGATATGGATTATCTGATAACAATGAACAGACCGAATGTAGCCCATGCAGTGCTCAGCTGTGGTCGGCGAACCACGTATTGATCGGGGGCGGTTTCTGACACACTTCTCTGTTCGAAATCGTGGCAAGGGCTTGTCAAACACTGCCCCACATTTGACCGGAGCCTCCATGCCACGCTACCAATCTCGGTGGATTTCCAATTGATGTATACCGTTCAGCGATTGGCGGTAGAGAAAAATAAAATCATAAAGCATGGTTGACGTAGGTGCGACATGAAATCCTGTTTGTATTCATGATTCCTCGATGAGGATATGTATTATGCACCTCATCAATCACCAACCTTGCCCCAACCGACCGCTCTTTAAGCTCCGTACAGGTGTTCGATTGGATGCGATGCTGCCCGCTGCCTTGCTCTTCCCCACCGTTTTACCTGTTTCGAATGTATCCGCACTTCACTCACTCCTCCGCTACATGCACGAATTCACAGGGTATCCCCGTCCCCTTTATTCGACCCAGCCTGCAACTGAGTGGCTGTCGGCGTACTTCCGTGGTGTCCCGAAGAGTTTGTTTTTTGCGCAGCTGTAAGATGAATCTTCGCTGCATACACAAAGCTGTGGTTCTTTTTAGACGTGCACCCGTTCTCGTTTCTGTTACAAGCAATGGTGATTCTGTATGCTTGGACTCTTCGTTTTTTGCGAGCAACCGCTTGAAAGTGTTCGCAAACTATTATGTGGCGACCCCGCTCTCGCATTCTGGAAAGAATGTCAAGGGCTCGGCCTTGCCAGAAAAGGTGGACTAATACGGCGATCGACGCGCGAGCTTCGGAAGTTCCTGATGTAGCCTCTCTGTCACCTTCCTCTTAGACCGACGTAAGTTCAAACCTATTTATTTTTTTCTCCTCAATCGGGCTGCTTGCCAGCTGCTCCTTGACGTATCTGCAACCGCACGTTGCCGTCTTTTATATGCAGTGTTGCTCAGCATCACCCGTATCATGGCGCTGAGAATGGTTCATTCAATTGAGTGCCAGTGGCGGTTTCAGAGTCAACCAAAACGTTTCTTTTACACCAGGTTCATGGCTCCCCCGGTCGTACACGGGGAAATTATTAAATCGTGCAGCAAGACGCCGGGGATGCTAGGACGAGCGTCTCGCCACTCGCCAGCTAGTGGAAAGGCCGGCCTCTACCACACTCGCCGCATCCGTAATCAGCCCCGTAATTGAATCCATGGCGGTCTCGTACGGCCACACTTCTCTCGAATTCTTGGCCCCTAGAGCCACTCGATCCTCATTTGCTCGCGTAGGGTTCACATCAGAATCAACCTCATGTCCTGCAGCCTGGTTTACTCGTGTTCGCAGCATGCACCCAATCAGTGGCACGCCAACAGCCCATTCGCCAATTCATCTAAGTAGTAGCAAACCTCGATTCCCGACAGCCCCGTGTGTTTCTTTTTTTACTTCTCACCACTCATACCAAAGTCGCTCCCTCCCGTGGTCTTTTTGCCTTTCGTTCGTATAAGTACTCCCTCCGCACCCATATATGCCCGCCCCATTCTGCTAGGTCAGATCGAGGTCGAGCCATGGCTACCATATTCGTTTCAAATCCATTGTCATCGTTTAACCCTGTTGCCCGACCACCCTCAAGAGTCGACCGCGGCGGCCCCCCGGGATCTTCCAAGGTCAGTTCCACCTCGCCCTCCTCCAACACTCGACATGATAGTGAACCGCGGCCACCCCATCCTTTGTTCTTTTGATGGACAGAACTACGTCTTGCCAGTGCCCTTCGGCTTTTCGGTGCGCGTCTTCAAAGAGCCAACTCTTTCTGCTTCCGCCCATCAGTGCTCAAACGCCGGTCAACAGCTATCCGCCGCCACCACGAGAGGTGAAATTGACTACAAACCGTCGTCCCATCGTGACCCCCGCTCGTCGGGTCCTCCGGGGCGTGATGCTCCTCGGAAACTAGTCAAGCCACCGCCTCCATCCCACGCCCATCCCCAACACGAAGACAGAGATCGAGATCGAGGCTACCGCGATACCAGACGGTTCGGGTTCATCCACCCTGGACCCATCCCAGATACCTACATCTATGAGCGCTCCATCGCGTCCTCGAAATCGGACCCCTACCATGACTACTACTACCCACCGTCGTCGGGCAGCACTGTGAGCGAGATCGACTCCCTCTTCTCGCTCACCTCTTCAGCCTCGAGTAATAGCAGTGTGGACGACGATTGTCCACCGCGAGGCATTTCCCAGGTCGCTCGGACTACGCCTGAGCGGAGACCATCATTCGCTCATGGCGGACAGCGATCCGGGACCCCTTTCCCCGTGGCATACCACACGTGCCCGACTTGTTCGGAGATGAGCAACAGCCCACCACCCCGCTCGGCTAGTAGGTCCGATGGAGCAGCGCATGCCTCCCGCCCACTACCCACACCTCCCGTGAGCGCTCGCGTGCGCAAAGACAGCCTCGTGCTCGCAAGCGAGCGTTCAGTCCCATCACAGACCACGCGTCCGCGGCTCCCGCAGTTACGTATCGGAGATCGTCCAGCCTACCCTGCTGAAGCTCCACAGAACGCATGGCCTACGGCAGAGACGGGAGGATACCTCTCGGCCTCGCCCCCACCACTCACCCGCTCGTCCTCGTTGAAGAGCAGCGGATCCGCGGGCAGCAGCTCACACGGCACCGTGCCTCCACCTCCGGGGCTGAATGTCCACTGGGAGTACGGCCAAACCATCGACATTACTGCAGAACCGCCTTACCGTCAACCAAACCGTCGTAACTCGGACGGGGATCAGGGCCAAATCATGCCTCCGCGCCCACGCCGCTCCAGCACAGTACCCCCACCACGTTCCGTTCGATGGTGCGAAGAACTGGTCTGCCCAAGCCCCATCCTGCCAAGCCAGAGAAGGAAAGGGTGGTTCAACAGACGAGGGTGGGTTTTTCTATCTCCAGTCTAGCCCCTTCCAGACATGAACCCTGACTGATTCCGACCCCCTTTCCCTCTTTCTGACCTTTCTGAATCGGGATGTTTAGGGATCAACTGTGGCGCAACGATGGCTCGTACAAGCCACCTGCCCCAGGTGAGAACTACCCTGAAGACCTCGACGACTACCCGGAACCATCAGAGGGCTGGCAAAACGAAGATGGCGTCCGAATCGACCTCAATAGGAGGCTCATACCCAAGGCGCCACCACGTTCAGTCCTCAAACGGACGAATTACTGTAAAGAAAACAGCATCATAGCCGGATACCTCACCAATGGCCCAGCCTCGCCTACCTCAGACGACGAATGAGCGCGAGCGCATGAGTGGGTCCTTGTCCTCCTTGACATCATCCGTCACGATGGTCACCGTCGCCCACACCTTTTTTTTCCCTGGATAATGATTCACCAAAGCTCCGAGTTTGCATGGCACGCGCGTGTATACGTTTCAGTTTCGTAGTATTTATGTGTGGGCCATCGTGACTGTGCGCGCCCAGGCGAGGCGTGTTCTGAGCATCATTGAGCATTCTTTGAAGATATACCCCCGCACTTCACGTTTAGTCATTCTCATCCTTTTTTTTTTTTTTTGTGGATCTGGCATCCCGGTTTGTATCATTAGTACCGTATGGCGATAGGCCATATACGTTACCGTTTCGCCTTGTAGGAATGAGTTACATCCCTTATTTCACGCCATGGCGTAGGAGGGCGGTCGGCGGTCTGGACCCGTTGTAAAGTGGGTCACCCACTTTCGGACCACAAGGCGCTTTTCGGGAATGATGTCGTGACAGGGTAAACGGGGACGCTGGAATCGACATGACAGTCACAACGCACAAAGCACGATGTGCCCCTACAATAGAACTTGGGTGGGAACGACGGCCGCAACAAGGGTCGGCCTAGAACACTAGGGAACAGTCCGCTCACATGAAGCGAGGAGATCCGATAGTGGGCAACTGCGCATCGTGAATCGTGCATCCGCGTAAACGAACGCGATGCCTGTGGCTGGTAAGATAAGACGTACAGGCGGTGACCCACTTCAACCTCGAGCGCCGGGAACCCTCCTTCACGCATGCATTAGCCGATGGCGTCTGGGGGTCCGGGCTCCGAAGTGACGTTTCGAACGCCTCGATGTGCGGGGAATTCAACACCAAATGGAGGCTTACGAAAGCCTGGGATGTCTGCCGACGACCAGCGCGTACATATGTATGTACGTGCGTAGCGGAGCCTAGCCTGGACGTCATGTTGCCCAACGTTGGGGGTTCACATGGACTAATACGATGCTCGGACCTGATTGGACGTATGGTACCGATGAGCGACTGGCCGTTTTTTTTCACTTTGAATAACACGACCTCGAGGAAGGGTTTACGCACCAAGGGCGATTCGGAGCGATCTGGACAAACGTTCTTCTGACCACTGGTATAATCACCGCCTTGACAGAGATGCGCATTTATCGCCGGCATTCTGGAGTGGATCGACGGTACAGAAGACGCCGTATCCACTGGGTCTTCTAAAGAGCATTGCGCACCTCCGTCCGCGAAGCATACCGCATGTTGAAAGTTGAAACACTGTACGAAGAAAAGATTCAATCACCGTTCATCCAATGATCACCCTCAAATCGGTCACGGAATTCGATGGCGTTGCTGTGGAAAACGTATGGCTGAGTGGACAATCAAGTAGAAGATATGCCAGTGGGGCCAGACGTCGGTCAACCCACTGGCAAGACTCGACTCGACCGCCTCACCAATTTCCCTTTCATCTGTGCTCTTGATCAAGGCTCGAAGCTCCGTTCCTTGACGTCGTCGTGCCGAAAAACGAAAAATCTTCCCGATTCCTCGAAGGAAGGGATGTCGCTCGCATCCGAGCGATTGCCACTGAAACGTTGGACGCCAAGTGGCAGTGCCACCAAAGTCCGATGGTCGTGGTTTCTAACAACTCAACGAGAGCATAGCGAACATGAGCCACACTCAAATTGGACAGTCATGATAGAACGACATGTCAATGCAAGCTCCATGCCAGTTATTCCCTGATAGAAGTTCCTGTACTATGTAGATCGACACACATGCGAGCTCCTTCGCTTGCGGCCCATGGTCCAACGACTTTAGATAGCCAGACATTGTCTTCTGAGCCATGCCAGCGCACGCACGTCCTTTCCCTCGAGCAACGGTCCCACCTTGGACGCGACCTCGGCATGATAATCATTCAGCCACTTCTTCTCCTCGGCCGTCAGGATCGACAAATCAATCAAGCTGGTCTGAATAGGACACTGTCGCGCCAACATCTGTCAGCATTCCGAACGCAATCGAATCGAATATCAAACCGACCATCGTGACGCGTTCAAAGCCGTTGTATCCGTTCTTCCCAAAGTTGTTGGGCGTCTTCACTTCGCGAACGATGACCACGCTCTCGATACGTATGCCCCACTTACCGTCGGCATAGTATCCCGGCTCTGTTGGAAGGCGCAAAGTAACGGTTCTGAATAGCCTGCGATCGCGACATATCATATTGTTTCCTTACCATTCGACACGGTCATTCCCGGTTTCAACGACGTGCTGTTGTACGCTAGTTCCGTGGTCAGTCCACGAATTGGCTGGAGGTGCCTGTGTTCCTTACTGATGCGCGTGCCAATGCCCTGAGGACCTTTCAAGCAAGCAGTGAGTTTCGCTGTCGTGTATCTTCCAGGAAATCTGCAGATACCTTCGTGGACGTTCAGGAAGTGGCCGACCCCGTGACCAGTGCCATGCCTATATTTGGTCCGAATTATGAGGGCACTCCATGTCATGAACAGGGACGAGCAGACCTGTAATCTAGAGACTCACGGTTAGATGCGCCATGATACCACTCAGTGAAATCTGCGATAACTCACCCAGACCATCTTGCCACAAAGCCCTTCTTGCCCACGAGTCTCTACGGCATCATCAGCGTTCCAAGTCGGAAGAGACGCACATTCACACACATTGCGTATCCTGTGGAACTAAAGGTCAACAATTCGCTGACAAGGGACGGTCCAAGGGCCTACCAGTGGTCCCAGTGGGAAAAACAGCGGAATCGAGAGCGATGTGACCTTGAAGAACCCGGGTGAATGCGCGTTTCTCCTCTTCAGACGGTGTTCCAAAGTGCTGTGACAATTACTCTGTGATCATTCTTGAACTTAACAATCGCAGTACTTACCCATGTGCGAGTCACATCAGTTGTTCCATCGAGATATTGGCCTAGGAAACGGACGGCAAGCAATGAGCCGCGTTCTACACGTCCTGTCGGTTGTCCATACCTCCAGAGTCGCATAAATAGATCTTGTTGACACTAGGGTTAGTAGGGAATGACGACAAATCTATGACGCACCTGGTCCTTCGCGATAGTCGCACAATTGTCCGGGTCCGGCGAATAGTGAATGATAGCTAAAGTACGCTATCAGAATCAAGATCACGCCGCGGAAAATGTGGGAACAAACCTGCGTTCGGGCCAGCGGAAGAAATGGTGGTGAAAGACAATCCACGGAACAAGTCAAGCTCACTACCACAGATCAGACATGGACTGCCAAAAGTGAATATTCGATACGCACGATCTAAACTCCTCGAGCTTGTCTGCTCCCTGGCTTTCATTCAAGACAATGCCACTGTGGAGCTGTTCCTCGAGCCATGCGAAGTAGCGAGCCAATGCAACACCATCACGTATGTGACATTGCCGGAAACCTTCGATCTCGGTGCTATTCTTGATTGCTTTCATGGCTGCCACAGGCGACGGCACGCTAATCACATTCTCCTTTTCAACGCGTAGGTATTGATTGGATTCAGAACATAACATGATCTCACCTCACCGAGTGCATGGACAACCGCAAGACTCGTCTTGTCGCCGAGTAATACGGGCTAGAGATCATAAACCCGACTGGTCGTAGACTTTTATCGTGAAACCATACCTTGTCTTTCTTTACCAAACCCGTTTCGACGAGAGATTTCAAATAAGGGAGGAATTCTCCATAGGGCCTGATTTCCACATCCTGGTCAAAATGAGTAAGCACAGCATCATCGACTTGCGTCTTGTCGATGAACAACACGGCTGAATCCTCTTTCACGACCGCATATGCAAAAAAGACTGCTGCGTTTTAGCCTATTCGTCTCAACAGGGAGACGGTTAGATCCATACTGGGGTTGAAATCGATGTCCGTTCCACGGAGATTGAATAACCATGCGACCTCGTCAAGTAAAGTGACGGCCAACGCAACTGCGTTCTTCTTGGCCAACTCTTGTCGTGCACGGTCGAGTTTACTGCGTAGAGTTTCCCCTTGTAAGACGTAAAGATCAGGGCATAAAGATGACAATGGAGACGATGCGTTCAAACCTGAGTACTTGACATCCAAAACAAAGACTGGGTTTTTGGGTCGCTGTGGGCGCTCAGAACCCCACACGATATCCACAAGGTTTTGCGAGAGAGAAACCAACTCAGACTTTCCGAGAGACTCCGTGAGTGTCTGAGCATCAGCTGTTGTTCGCGTGAATCCACGTTTATGACTGATTATGAACAACATACTAGCCAAAATCACAGTCGGGTCAATCCCAATTCTTGTACCTTGATCGAGGTTCTGGGATAGTGTTACAGGTAGAAAATGTATGAGGAGATAAAAAAACGCGCCTTTGGGAGAAAATCCTGCCAAATAGGAACGTCTCGGGAAGCGTCAGTCCTACATTGCCTTCTTGGGCTATCACACCTAGTTTACCTGGCAAGCCCTGCTTCATCAAAGTCCAATTCCTGCAACCTCGGACTCAGAATACAACCTGTGGTGGTACATTCGTTGCTCACTTGTCCAACTGTTGTTCTGCTTGTAGGAAGTACCGACCGTCGGTGAAGAGGAAAGCATCCCTGAGGGTAACGACAGCGCATCCTGCGAATCAACACATGAGCTCGGATCCTCATGCCTGTCTCACATCCATCAAGTGCATCTAATCACCAGCCGAGCCATTGAAACCGGAAATGAATGCCCGCCGTTTGTCAGCTTCAGAGGGATATTCGCTAGAGTCTGGAGGAAAGCGACTTAGCCAACACCGATACATCGAAGAAACGAGTTGCACGCACGCTCGTCCTCACTGGGAACCACGACCGCGCCCAGATTTACGTCCTGCTGCTGCATCAACGCCCTCAGGCGTGCCAGACGTTCGGATGTGTCGACCCTTTGTGTTCCTTTCGCGCCCATTAAAGCTAATGAGGAAGAGAATCTGGGTATGTGGAATTTAGAAATGGACAGTGCAGATGATGTGGCACGGGAAAGATAACGATGGAAGTGCACATGGGACCAACAATACCACATGCTTCCGCTTTCCGCTCCGAGGTAATCAAGGTGGGTCGCAACAACCGTGGTAAACAATTACGCTCGTTCCTTTGAGGGTTATCGCCACTGGGATCCATTTCGTATGACGACCAAGTTTTCGCGGTTAACCACAGGATATCAATCTTACCTGGCCGTGTAGCCAACCCACACGTCAGATGTGATCCACCATGGTCCACCCTCGGCACAACGGACAACAAAAACGCCGCGTCTCAAATTGTCCACAATGGCATTATATTCCTCCACACGAACAGTCCACGAGGTGGGCACTGCCCCGATATAAACAAGACCTGCCGAGGTCAATGGGGAAACCACAGTTCTACATCACCAGATTCAACATTCGTAATGCAGGTTCATTCTTACCCAGACGAGGTGATTCATAGGCTCAACGGCAAGTTCTCCTCTTTCCCTCTCGAAGCACGCCACTGACCCTTTCTTGTGTCACCCCCCCTAGCCTACGCCCGGAGCATCACCCCCTCACCCCGAGTCAGCTATGATCTAGTGCACCCAGAGGTGTACATTCCGCCTGGCTGCCTTCCCATCAAAGTCATCCAATTCTTCTTATGGGATCCCGCCACTCACTTCCCCAAACACCACCACTGGGCCATCTTCATACCCACCTCATCGGTCCGAGGGAGAGGTCATTACTACGAGCTCTCCGGAGACTCGCCACCGTACCATGTCAGCAGCACGATGGACAGCTATAACGCACGGCGGGGCTTTGAGCGAGGGAGCCACACCGTCGGATATGTGTTGCCGCTTATGCTGCCACATCTCGAGGCTCGTTTCGCGCTCGTTCCGGTGGATAATTTGAGGCGATCCTGGAACAGCCAGAATTGGGTGTGTGAGGCGTTGCAGGGGTTGAACCATCCACTCATGTTCGTGGCCGGAATGACGATGGAGAAACTGGCCACCCAGATGGCTATCGTGTCGTTTGCGTGGGAAACGGGGGACGCCAACTAAACGATGGGTGTGGCCCTGGGGTGTCGAAAGTGGAATAAAAATGGGGTCTGAAAGGTCCCAAAAATTGACTCGGCGGAGACGTTGCATTTGTTGTATGAAACGTAGGTGTATCGCATGTTTTCATTGCGAAATCGTTCTCATTCTGCAATCTTGGTGAGCGACTCGAATGATATCCTGCCATTCTCCAACTTGCCATACAGAGACTAACCTTCACCAACTTGGTACCACCATGGGTGTCTCGGAATCCCTGATCATGACTTCCTGCTGCCCCGCTTGTATGATTAATATTGATAACAGTCACATTGGAGAATTGTTTGACAGAGAGAACGACGCAATTCAAATCAACGTGAGCGCCAATCTATCCCCGGATCCAGATACGAGAGGACCTCCCGAACAACTCAGCAAGTTCCCTGCCGAGATCTTGGTCGAGAATTGTCTGTGCCTCGGTCGATGAAGGTTCCTGGCCCCTAACCCAAAGTGGTCGGCCTCAAGGCCTCAGGCTTGACCACTTACTCCACATCTTGGCAGTTACTCCGATGACGCCCCAATCCCACCTACAATCATATTTACAGTAACAAATCACGCACTCGTCCCCAAAGTTGGTACGTATACATCTATCAGCGGTGAAATGCATTGACTCGTACGGCGATTCGCCGGAATGCCTTTGATGCTTTCTGCAAACTCGGGCGAGTCTCATCCACGTACTTGGACGCCCCGCAATGATGAGCAAAGCGCCTCTCACAGTGGGCTTCATGCCATGGCTTCCGCACCTCACAATATCCAGCGGCCCTTCGATGCGTGTAATCGACACACGATCAAGAGCCGAACGTTAGGATTCATTACTAGATCACGCCTTTGATCCAGCTCTCTTCTCCCTGGCTGAGGCAACCACGGGAACCCGGACCTCGACATCGACCAGGTGCTGGTCCCCTGAAATCAGGCCTCGCAGTGTATTGTCACCCGGTCCTATTTGACAAGCCGCTGCACTCGTGACCGCGTATGCAATTCGATTGCGTCTTTCACCAATGTCATGTCACATTTTGACAAGTTCTTGACAGTGTATGTTGAAACACCCGGGCCCTGGAGGCGGTACCGACATGTCATACATACGTACCTGAACCTGCCGATAACAAGCACCATCTTCCGGAGGCAGTGTCGGCATCATGATCGAGTCCAGACAAGCGACATACGACCATATTTGTTGGTCCCTTCACACAACATATGGAGTTAGACAGGCTCAAAGTTCGGGAACCATGATATACGAATTCCAGACGGATCTGCACGAGCGACATTTCGAGAAAGTATGTACTTGATGCCAAGTTTTTCGGATCTCGAACCCCCAAAAATAGTGCGTGCTCTTAGAAAACCTCACAAACTTACAGGCACACATGCGTGGGCTTCCCGATCTGTCACAGCGGCATCACTCCCTTCAAACGCCTGTTCGCGAACCGAATTTGCATCCAGCGAAAGAGTGAGAGACATACCACGCAAGCAAGGCGGACATTGACTCGGACACGTTCGGACGGTCGAGAACGGGGCCCACCCACGGGCCGCAATGCCACGAAACTGCCGGCCCAGACTTACTTTTCTGAAACGCCAAAAAAAAAAAAAGGACCGTGCCTGATGTATATCGTCCCCGTTCTAACGCACTGTGTCCGAGTCGTCTTTCCGCCAGCGGCGCGCTCGCGCCCTGTTCAAGGGGGTCAAACGTATCCGAATCGCTGCCGTCGACCGTCCGGCTCCGGCCCGTGTGCGGGCGAGCTGGATCATCCGATTCGTCAAAGTCACGTTCACAAGTTCGTTGACATTAGTCCACATGACTCTGAGCACACCTCTCGTCCACGTATGTTCGGAACGGGGAAACGGCCGCCGGTGGTAACGAGAGCTTACCGTCAGTACTCGAGTACCGGCCAACTTCAAGCGTGTCGCTCTCGCATGGTTGCCCATTTCCCGCGTTCCTCCGAGTCCGCGGGGTCTACACGCGTCGACTTCCTGACCCACTTGTACTTCAAGTCGCCCCATCCCGGGTCGTCCGAGTTTAACAAAAGGCCGATAACCCCCCCCTCTCCTTCAAGCGACACTAACCCAGATCCGATCGCGGACTCGGAAGTTGCTACACATCATATGTAGTTCGCCGCACAACACCTCGTACTCGTACTCGTGATCCAACGCCAACTCTAAGAGAGAAAAACAAAGACCCCAAGAAGGAAAGATGAATGGAACTCTCC
Organism: Boletus pseudopeckii; assembly: GCA_038092915.1. NCBI lineage: Eukaryota > Fungi > Basidiomycota > Agaricomycetes > Boletales > Boletaceae > Boletus > Boletus pseudopeckii. The sequence goes on from JBBPRH010000030.1 coordinate 41,958, forward strand.
CCATGACAGTCGTATAATTGTAAATTGAATTGGCATGATTGATGTTCAGAGCTGTGCAACCGACGGGACGAGTGTGGATGCGCATTGCATCTCGGATCTGATCATGATCACCGGCTTATTTTCGTCCCCTGGTTCGATAGTGCCAACTGCCAACGTATGGACATTTTGCGTGCGCATGAAATCCATTTCAACCGACAGTCACCGTCTGACGTCCAACCACATCGGTACGAACAACACACTATGGATAAACCTACATGCAAAACATATATGCCAAACATACAAACCCAGATACAACAAAGCAAGCAACGAGGAGCAAAAAAAGACGACCGCCGTGAGAGAGAGGCGAGAATGTCAGCAAAAAAAAAAAAAAAGGGGGCGCGAGGATTCCATGAAAGCTGTTTGCATCTAGATCCGTTGCACAAGTGAGCAAAGAAAAATATAATGGTTAAAGATCAAAGCAGATGTTGGAAGGTGAACAGACAGAAGCGAAAGGAGGTGAATTATAGATTGACCTCTTTGACGCCGTACATACAGGGAGAGACCTTGTCGTGAAAAAGACGTGCGTTGGATCATGGACGAGACGTAACGTGAGCACTGAGTACTAGAATTGGCGTTAACATTGCATCAAAAAAGTCCAATATTTGTGGATCGCTAAGGTATGACTTGGGTCGTGGCCCGTGGGAAGGGAACTGGTGCCTGTGGAAAAAGGAACGATCAGTCAAATGTTGGAAATTAGTATCTCGTGTCTTTACCAATAGATTTGGCTAGGATAAAAAAGGGATAGGCTGCTACAAAAGTTTAGACTGCTTGAGATGCCTTCGCACGACCATGTCTCGCACTGTGGTCGAGTGATCAATGTGCGTTCGACTCCCATGTGTGAGAAAATAGCTCACCGCTTGCTAGGATGCCAGCAGTGGTCGTGGTGTCCTATCAAGGATTGAATCTCAGCTCAACGGTATCTCTTATCAGGGGAACTTCCTACCGTGACAGACGTACAGAAGCCATAAAACTTCCGAGGTAGAGGAGAGTATTCTCTGTGGATGGCGCTGAACTTGCTCCTAAAGTCTGAGGATCCGGATGAGTTATACGCGGGTGGGAATGCAGGGGTTGGACATACATTTTGAGGCTGTCTCTATATCATTTGAGCGATCGCCATAGCTACGAACGTATTTGGCCAACCGGATGCCTGAGTCGAGCTTGGAATCAAGGATGTCACATTTGTTTAGGAAAAGGACCAGATCAACATTGGCTAGGAGCTTGTTGGAGCAGACGGCTTTCCATAGCAAGACACTGTCCTCCTAGAGACCATTTAGAATTACGCACTTGCAACGAAGGGATGTCCTCACCAATCTGTTCACACTTCGGTCTTCTGCAAGAACTTGGTCGAATCCAGATATTGGAGCAAGGAATATGATAGCATCCACTAAGGCAGCGTCAGAAGGGCACGAATGACGTCAGTGTGGAGGCATACCGTCGTCAAAAAAGGGTACCCATGTCGCTGAGAGAGACTATGAGTGAGTGTGATAGGTCGAGAGAGCGACGGCCCACCTCTCTAGAGCAAAGAATTGTTTAGCCAGACGTATCTCAAGGATCGCGGCACACACACCTGCGACCGAGAACCGCCAACGTCGACTATTCTCCATTCGGTACCATGCTCACGACCAGCAGCGGCCTCCATTTCACATCTGTATTCCGAAACACCGACTGTTTTCAGACGAGCTCGCAGAACGTCGTCTGTCACAACAGAATGAGAACGTCGACGGGCGCGCCTCACGTGGGGAGCTTACCATCAGAAGGGATGTAATTGAGTGCGGTGACGCGATCCACGTCATTCAAGAAGCTGAGAGGGGGTTAGTATACGCCCGTCGCAGAATGTAAAGATGGGTATTACAATCCTGGAAGCTCTTCCAATCTTATTTTGCGCCGCCGAAGTACCTCGCGGACAAACTTGTTGTTCCAGAGGGCTATTATATCGTCGCTACTAACGTGAAGGACTTCTTGTGCTTCATCTCGCGTGGTCATGCCGGTATCACCCAATGATATCGGACGGCCGTCTCTGCGAGAACTTTTGGCGAGGGCGCCTTTCCAGGTAGCCCCGGGGCGAACAAATACTTCCTGGGACCGCCATGACCGTTCGGCGCTTGGGCTGCGGCGTGAGTGGTATGCACCGAAACTGGCACCTCCGGCAAAGGAAGCAATGTCGTCTTCGCTCGGGGGGACAAGTTTTGCAATGAGGAGTGCTTCGATGTGCCGAAGTGGAGTGAGACGCATTCGGAGCATGTCGATTTCGTGGGGTATATGTGGGGTATCGTCGTCGCTGTCCTCACCTGCACTGTCGGTGGGAGGAAGACGCATGTTGGAGAGAGCGTCCATGATTGTGCGGACGGAGCGGACGATGTTGAGTTGTATTACGCTGCGCCATAGAATGCGCTCTTCACGGAACGCGGTGGGGGTGTATAGCCTCTGAAAGTCTGGTGAGAAAAAGGTGAGCGGCGACAACGGGGGGTGGGGAGGGATGGTGTGTGACTGACGTCTGAGGGTGGTGGATTTGCCTAGCGGATGAAGGGGAATCATCGGTTAGGGGGGGAAAGAGAGAGTGGAGAGAGCGAGGACATGCCTGACTCGCTTTGGCCAAGAAGGAGGAGTCTGACGACGCTCTTCTTCTTTTGCTGCTGACGTTCTGCTCTGATAGACTCGTCGATCTGATGGCTTATTCTTCGGGCTTCGGCCTCCTGGGCGAGTCGGATGACGCGGTCTTCCTCGGTCTCGTTTGGGGGTGGTTTGAGGAGCTCGTCCAGGGGGTCAAACTCTAGCTGGGGTTTGCTGTTTCCTGAGGGCATGGTGGTGGTAGGACAAGAGGGGAGTGGATCCGGCAGCAATGCAGTAAAGGGCCAGGCACGCCAATTTAAGTGTTTACGCCATGCTGGGCAGGACTTGCCAAGGGTGGGTGGCAAGGCATCATTTCATCAAAAAAAAAAAAAAAAAAAAAAAAGGACTGAAGGGGGTGTTCACTTGCAAGGCACCGCTAAATTTCCCTAGCTGCGCGGGCTGAGTCGCCTGTGTACTTTGTGCGACCAAACTCCACCCCAAAACCGAGCCATGGCCTCGTTTGTGCCTGGCATGGGCCGATTATAGGACGGCTACTTCGTGGGGAAAGTGCACTTTTCGTTCACTTTTCTGCGACGGTACCTATCCGGGACCGTGTTCTTGTCGAGACCATGTCAACTGGACGGATGTTTCCCGATCGTCGGGTGCAAGTGCCTGATGGAGATTTCCTTTTCTGGTGAATTTTCTCATCTGCAGATAATCGGCCCGGTGCAATCTTCCCGCGATAATTCTGACTGACCGACGGCGGCGGGAGTGCGCGACAATATCCGGACCATCCGGAGCGTACAGCACGGAGCGGACGGACTCGTCGGGGAACGACGTCGAGCTCACCAACGTCGACGTTGAGCAGAAGGACGTTGACGTTGAGCAGACGGACGTCGACGTTGAGCTCACCAACGGAGTCCCGCAGAGGAAGGCTCAGCGCTATTCCCTATTGAACGAGTCTGCGCCATCTAGCACTAGCGGTGTCTGGGGGCCCACTTGCTTGAGTCAGTCACCCGCTCGCCGCCACCAACGCTCATAACCTCTGCACTCGACCCTTGCCAATCTTTGAGCAAGCTCTCCATTCCAACGCTTGCTTTTTTTGGTCTGCGATACCATGGAGTCGTCGGAATCCGACGTAGATCAACTATCTTTATCCACCTCAGGCTCCCCTTCTACCCCCTCGACCTCACCGCCATCCTCACCTTCCCAGCTGCACCAGAATACCATCAATACATCTGCACCATGGCTCGTACAAAAGTTTGGAGGTACCAGCATCGGAAAGTTTGCAGTCCAGATTGCAAAACAGATCGTCTCGTAAACCCATGTCGTCCTCTTCCAAAAACGATCAACTGATCCTTGGCCACAGCAACTACATCGATCAACATAAAGTCGCTATCGTATGCTCCGCACGCTCAGGTTCCACAAAGGCACTTGGAACGACAAACCTATTGCTCAAAGCCGCCGCCGAGGCGAAACGACGTCCGTCGTCCAAGACCCACGCTAGATCTGAAACGACGACCCCCGTCACCAGCGCCACCTCTGGACGACCCTCCGCGGAGAGCTGCTCACCTCGAACACGCAGCTCGTCCCCGACTTCCATCGCCTTCTCGTTCACCCCTCTAAGTAGCCCTCAATCCGGACAGAACGCGCCCGAGTTTAGCGCTACCGTCGACCTCATACGTTCAGACCATCTAGCAGCAGCCAAAGCCTCCATCGAGTCCACCCATATTTTACGAGAAATAGAGGCTGAAATACATCGCGACTGTGATTGGCTTCGCGCATTCTTGTTTGCAGCCCAAGTGAGGTCCATTACATGTCACCGTCTTGATCTCTCACCTCATTTGGTTACATCATAGGTGATCGATGAAGTCTCTCCTCGATCCAGAGATAGTATCATTGGTTTTGGCGAGCGGTTGGCATGTAAGCTTATGACGGCAATCCTTCGTGATCAAGTAGGTTATATATGGTACCAACAGTCAGGATCCTTCTCATCGGTAGACATCTTTCAGGGCATAGATGCCGAATATGTCTCATTGGAAGACATCGTGCCTATCTCAGATGACGGTGATCTCCATGAAGAAGCATCTTTAGATCAACCCTTTTACGATGGCGTCGCTGCTGCACTCGGGGAACGCATAAAGGGGTGCGCTCCGAGGGTACCTGTTGTCACCGGTATGTGTCACTTTCCTTTGTGCACATCTCCCACAAACACCGTCTAGGTTTCTTTGGTCCAGTTCCCGGTTCGTTGCTCCGCCAGGTTGGCAGGGGCTACACGGACCTCCTCTCAGCGTTACTCGCTGTCGGCCTCGAAGCCTCCGAACTCCAGATATGGAAAGAAGTCGATGGCATATTCACTGCAGATCCACGCAAAGTGCCCACCGCGCGTCTTATACCCATTATATCGCCGGATGAGGCTGCAGAACTCACCTATTACGGGAGTGAAGTCGTCCATCCGTTTACCATGGAGCAGGTTCGTGTACACCTTCGTCCTCGTATCAGCCGACGTACCTCTACCCCTTCCAGGCCATCCGACGGAAAATACCCATCAGGATCAAGAACGTAGAGAACCCCAAGGGTGGAGGAACGGTCATTCACCCGGACCCGGATGAAGTTGAAGCTTCCGCCGAGCCTGACCCAGACATATCGTCCGCAGCAACCCCCACCTTTGTGTCTCCCGAAAACATATATCAGAGCAGACGTCTCCCCACTGCGGTCACCATCAAGGAACGCATCGTCGTTCTCAACGTGAATTCAAACAGGAAGAGCGTCTCCCACGGCTTCCTCGCGCGCATCTTTAGCACCCTCGACCGTTTCGGCGTCGTCGTCGACTTGATCAGTACGAGTGAGGTACACGTCAGTATGGCCATCGAGGACAATCTCTCTCGAAAGATCATGGACCGATTGATCTCCGAACTTAAGAAAAGCGGATCGGTGAGTTTTGTTTTTGTGCGTAGCACGCGACCTGAACGACTCGGAACCCAGGTCTCTACACACGCCGACATGGCGATCCTCTCGCTCGTCGGGAATCAGATGCGTAACTTGGTGGGCATGTCAGGACGGATGTTCCAAACGCTCGCACAGGGCAACATCAACATCGAGATGATCAGTCAGGGTGCGAGCGAGATCAACATCTCGTGTGTCATACAGGCGCGGGACGCGGTCAAGGCGCTCAACTTGATCCATCAGAGTTGTTTACAGATCAAACCGGAAGGCGTTCGTGGAAGAGGTAGGGTGCCTTGTCGTGTCCTTTTTATTTTGCTAATGTGCGTGATGTGACAGTTGGCCCGTGGCTCTTTTAGAATTTTTTTTTTTCTTTTTTGGCTTGAACGGCGGGGGGAGATCGTGTCCCGCGTATATGATTTATGCATTAAATTTTCTTTGTTTGGTGTTTCGAGGACGCTGGGTTTGAACGCAGGAATATGTAGGATTGATATTAGGGGAAGATGTTTCTGTACATTGTTTGCTTGCCATTTGCTTTGGTTATCGGAAGTCGTGCGACAGTCCGGCTAGATCAAGTCATTGTCGACGGCTTGATCGACGACTCCATAACACAGGTTCACCCCATGCAAAAGTCAAAGAGGTGTCGATGCTTTCCGAACCTGAGCTCTGAGCTCTGAGCGTAAGTTTGGCCCCTGTGACGTCCGTTTGAATATATAACGAACTGCGACTCATCCTCGTTGGCGTTCGTCCGGTCCTGTCACATTCAACTTTAAGCTTATCAGACGCACTCGACGCTAACGTCAACCTCACCGAGCGAGCGTTGGACGCGGCTATCGTCCGACGTTGTCTGCGTCATGGGTTGTCGCTGGGACGTTTTGGCAGGGGTCGAGGTCGAGTTAGTCGCAGCGGAGGAGGAATCGACCTCGGACATTATTTATAGCATACAATAGACCCATACCGGCGACGTGCATCCCTGCCCGTGTCGACGAGAACGGCGGGGGTGTCAGAGGACGACTGAACGAGGTAGGACGATGTCCGTGCGCACGCCTCGCAGGACGTCGGAAAACGCAACTCGGTGCATATACGACCCGCGCAGTCAGATCGGTCCCATCGTCACAATAACGTCCGCAACCGCGTGGGTTTAGTACACCCATCGCAACGAGAATTTCGAGCTCGGTTTCCGCGGCGTGGATTCGGAGATAGAGGATGCGTGGAAGACGCTGGTCGCCGAATCTCTCACTCTTTCATGGCCGTGCTTGATCCGCGATGAATGTAGTTTCATCGTTGGAATGATTGCGGGCTCGTGTCAATTGACAGGGAAGGCAACGTGGACTCTGTATTAGAGGCGGCAGAACCTTCTAGGACCTACCTTACCTTGACGACAGGTGGGTTAATATTCAAAAGGAACCTGGATGCAAGGTGTGACGTGGCAGAGAAGCATTAGATGCAAAAAGTTGAAGCCTGTCCGAGAGCCCATGCATGTGTCAGACAAAACTTGCAAGTTGAAGTGGGTTCCCCCATTGAGATCTTGAAGCTCCAAGGTTTATATCGGAACTGAATGTGGTGTCGGGGCGTTTTTTGGTGAACAAAACTTGGTCCCTGTAGGTTTTTTTTTAGTGTAAAACCGCAAGACTTGCCCAATCCCAGCAGTCATTCTGACCGTCCCCGTGAATTGCCAAGGCAGGTAGCCTTTCCATAAAGGTAATCACACACTGTAACGTGGGCGGATGTTTCCTCCACACCGAGAGTGGAAGGAGGAGGGGGATCGAACAATACCACCCAGGAAGTCACCAACCCATCAGAAACAACGGCTAAACAAGGCAGCACAAAATCTGTGAGCCTCCTTGTACGTCGAACGTAGATCATTGCATGTACAACCTATGGTCAGATCAGCCATGGTGAGATAGACACAAATCATCGCAACCAGTGGTTTGGTACAACATTACCACCAGCGTGCATGACGCAGGTCGCCGAACCTCACTCTCATGGCCGTCTTACCCCATGTTGGAATTATAAATGTCTCGTCAGAGAAGGAAACCCGGAGCCCGCGTTAGAGAGCGGAAAAACCCTATTGCGGTGGACGAAAGACCGACCTTGACAACAGGTGGATTAATTTGCAAAAAGAACCTAGATGCAAGATACGACCTGACGGAGGAGCGTCGGATATGCCCAAAATTGAAAGCCTGTCTGGGAGCCCATGTGTTGGACAAGACTTGCAAGTTGAAATGTGTTCCCCATCCGAGTCTGGATCTCGAAACTCCAAGGATCAAAAGTACCAGGATTGAATTTGGTGTGGGTGGGTATCTCCAAATTCAACGTTAATATCACAAGACTTGCCTAATCGCAGTGGTAGCTCTGATCGTCTCCTCTGAACCGCCAAAAAAAAATTGGCGGGTACCCGTTCGAGCGGATACCTCCTGCACGCCGAAACGACGAGCTGTAAAACAGCAAGACTAATTAGTAAACCTTGTCCAATGCGTCAACCTGAGATCAGTCCAGACTTGTGTGGTGCCGGCGTTTGGCAGCAGTGCCGATGTTTTGGAACAACAATATGCGCGAAAAAACAACACTTGAATAATATTGGCGGACCTGGCCCGCGGACAAGGTTTTCGGCTTCTCGATTCGGGTAGCTTACATAACATAACCCGAGGCTCGCCAAGCTTCGGCCTGACAGTTTTGTACCAGCACCTGTTCATTCCGCACACCTCCAAAGCTCTCGATTCGCGCGTTCGTTTTCGCTATCTTTATTGCCACTGTACGTGTCTCGAAAAAAAAATCTATTCCAGCCAACACGAGTAGTGCAGCTCGATCACATCCCAAATGCTCGACGGCCAAAATCGCCTTTTTCGCGTGCGTACATTTATCCACGGACGGGCGAGCTTTCCGGCGATGCCTGGGCCGAGAAGGACACGCACATGAGGATTCTTCCATATCCGACGACTGGTGATGCTGATATAGGTGACGTTCCTTCTTTGCCTTTTCGATGACCGGCGACGTTTGGAAGGTATGTGTTGCGATACCCCGAGGCACGTGTCCTGGCCCAATTCTCGCCCGCACCAGGATTGTAGACCTGATGCCTGTGGCACTCACGCTCATATGCCGTTTCAGAATCCGACGTCAGACGAACGGGAAGCGTTGGAAGCCTACATGTATCTCGCGTCCCGTCTCTATCCCTATGGCGAATCTGTGGTCGAGTTTCACGTCCCGTTGAAAAAGTTTTCACCACAGGTCATGCGTACTAGCGCAACGGGGGGCCCAGCCTCTCCCTTGGTATATCCAGCTGTTGTTAAGGTGCGGGATGCATTAGGTACGTTGCAGTTAACGCCTGGAGCTACCACCGCCTACCTTTGATCATCGTGACACCCGTCATGTCGCCCTCGAAATTCAGCGGTTCCACTGCACTCGTGTCGTCCAAGTTCAACGTCGGTCGCATGTACGTCGTCGAGATCGATGTCGTCGTCGCGTCACTACATCCACGATTGTACTCTGTATCGAGTCTCGAACAATCGAAAATCGGGTTACCGAGCCGAACATAACCTATGCACGTCTCTCTCAACGCCGACGTATGTACCATAGACTCGTGGACACACGCGACGCCATCTAGAGACACGCATTCGCGAGCAATCCGAGGATTCACACAACGATCCCATTGACTGGACGCCTACAACGCTGCACCACCTAGCACCCTGAGTCAATTCCTCTCAGAGTGGCTCTGATGACGCGCGGCGGACGACGACGGCCACTCCCTCCCATGATTGCGACGATAACATGAAGAGTCTTGAGGATGAGCCAACGTGCCCTCGCTGAAGACCTGAGATGACCCAAGACGGCCCATCCATTCACAATGGGTGATTTACTGCTAGGGTCGAAATGACGAGATGTGGTGGCAACCCTCTCTGTCTTTTTAACCCCCCTGCGGTGCCAAATCGACAACGGAGAATGTATAGGCGGGTAATACGGGTGTCGAACCCGTACTACCCATCTCGAAAAGGGTAGAAAAGGGTAACCCCCCCTGTAGTCTTTGGTTCAAGATCGAGATGACGAGTGGGATGTATTGCAGGCGAGGTGAACATGGACTGTACTGTGTGCAGAGTGTAGATGTTATGGTGACATGATGATATACGACGAGATATAATGACAATTACAGTAACAAGGATTGACAATAAAACATGAAGTTGCTATGCTGCGGGCTACCTCATTGACCTGCGCGGTTCCTAGTGCTTCAATCCACAGCAGCCGGAGGCTGCATACCAGCACGAGTGGGATCCAGAATCGACGACGATGACCTGGAGTTGATTCGCTCATAGACTGAATGTATCGGCCTCGACATCTGGTTAATGACGAAAAGGTTAGCTTTAGGTCGAAATTATTGGCATCATGGTGTGCACGAATGCGTCGAGTGTCGAGACCCTGCCATTCAATCCCATACTCCCAATGTCGTCCTCAACCAGAAATAGACTTCGCTGCCCCTGCTCGATGGTTCCCTGGAGAAATAGCGCAAGAGAATATAGATGACGTTCACCCGTTCGACTGATGATATGATGATTTCATTCGCCTGCCCACTACATTTGCACCGTCGTGGATATGACGATGAATTGCCAAGAGGGGCAGGGAAGGAGGAGACTCCCCCAAGGGGCGATCCCAAAGGCTGTAAGCAACCCTGCAGACGTGTCCACAGTCCCCGAGTTTGAGGCAGAGGGAGTTGTTACAGGTATCGCAGAAACACAGCCTGGTGTTCGTACCGCTGACCTTGAGCACCTCGAATGAACTGTCGGCTCATGAAAAGGTTGGCAAAAGTCGTTAGCTACGTGTTGTTACAAACATGCCGCGGCTCCCGCATCGACGTGCAGACAAGCCATGCTCACTCTGGTCGTGCCCGCACACACATGCGACGCGCTACGCGACATATCGTGAGCGGATAGCAAGTAACGCCACGTAACATCTTGCATAGCTTCGCAACGGCAGAGTCGACAACGCGTTCCGGGTGGTTCCATCATGACCGCAGGTGAGCAACTAGGGTGCTGGTGGCTAGAAGAGGCCCATTTGTTTGCGCCATGTTACAGCCTCGTACGCCTGAAACCTCGTAACACCGAAGACATGTGAAAGCGAAAGCACTCGACCCAATCATGGCCAAATATGGTGTTGTCCGTTCCCGCCCGTCATAACTTACTTCAAGTTGGAGCACATTTTTCTGACAGAACTTTTTAGCAGAATTTTGTTTTCCGTGTCTGGATCAGGGACACGCATCTGGTGAGACGTGACCTCATCTTCCTTCATTCAAACGGTCGATGAGAAAAGATCCTGTCATAGGTACTGCCCCCGTACGGGACCATGCTTCAACCGTATCTTTTGTACAAGAAGCAAGCGGGAAGATGCGGTGACAAGACGATCGAGGCTCTTTGGTCATGGAATGAGACAAGCATGAAGATGGCCTGACATCTGTTTTCCGCAGTGATGGAGCGTTTGCTGACATGAACATTGTTGACATTTCTACTGAAGTGCGACAATCGTGTGTGCCGGTAATTATGGGTACTAAATGCCCCTCTCAGTGCGTTGCGTCACATTTCTTCTTCCCCCCTTGACAGCTCAACTATCACATCCGATCCTGGCTAGTCGCATCACACGCTGACCACAGTTGGCACATACTTCTCTGATTTCCTGGGCTTCAAACATAGTTGGAAAGGTGAGCTATCACGCACGAATCTGACGCCATCATGAACCTCTTTTTCGGCTTCGTCCGCCTCTTTGAGTGCAGCATGTGATGAAAAAAAAAAAGCTGGTCACCCCTGCCCGAATGATAACACCCTTTGACAAATTGGCTGTCATCAATCATTTATGCTGCGGGGCGTCCATTCATGTCATAATGAATCCGGTTATCTTCTGGCTTGGAAGACCCGAAGGTGACTTTTAGCAATGTCTCCGAGCTCTTGACGTCAGCGATCGTCAGCGTGATGCGAGGAGCAATCCTCGGGCATCCGAGCATACTCCGCACCGTCAAATAATAGGCACAAGGAGCATGTTCCGGCCCCCGGGCGCAAAGGGTGGAGCAGATTCAGAGCATAGCCCCCGAGCTTTCCTTGGAGAGCACTTCTTCTGCGCATGATACCTGTGGGACATCTCCGGTGGCTTTCTGGCGTCGAATCATAGGACGAATGGAGTACAAGCCAATTTATGGCAACAAACCACGCACAGCCGAAACCAGGGTTGTGAAGGAGCCGTATCTCATCGCATCCAGTATTCTTCCTATCCTGGCGGCACGCGTGTTATCCGCGGAATCCACCTGCTTCTAAGATCGTCGAGGGGTAGATATCCCGTATACTACCTTTGGTAAAAGTCTCGACGTCATACTTTCAGCTCACCAGCAATCTATTGGCAATGCTAGTCATCAGACAAAAAAGCTGTAGCCCTCAAAGAAGTCGTTGGTTGCACAACTGTGCCTTGGTGCATTTACTGCCTCAATATCCGAGACCGTGACGTGACGACTTTTGCTCCACTGGACGGAGTCATGATCCTCATGCCAATCGTTGTCCAACTTGTCACCAAGCTTCATATCCGTCGTCGGATCGGATTTGGGACCACAAACAATCCTCTCTGGTGAAACTGCACGATGTTGGAGCATGGGCACCTTCTGTGCGCAGTGGCCTCCGAGAAGCATCTCGGAATAGATGACCTGCGGTCATGTTGGCACGTAGGAAGGATCCGACATCCTGACTGTACGGGAGCACCATTCTCTGCCTGATTTCCAGCATCACCAGAAACATCATTACCAGAATGGACTGTTTGAGACAGCAGTGCCGTGATTCGCACATTGCGCGTCGCAGATTGATCTAATTCCCAGTCGATACACCAATAGACCTCGCGGATGCTGGTCCCTCCTTCACTAGTACACGCAGTCCTGCACAGTCTCCCCACGTTTGTAGGCACCGTCGCGACCCGGAACTCGTTTGGGGATATTCGTTCTGCAATTCATCCACTTCTTCGAGTTGTTTAGTAACCTTGAATGGTCATTGGTAAACGCCCAAGAGCATGATGGACTCGAAAGAACGAGCGCGTAGAAAGTCCAACAAAGTGAGGTATAGATGTAAATCTAAAGTAGCTGTAGTTCGCCTCGAATTCTGGTATGTACGCGTAGCAAGCGACACCTCATCTGATTTTTTTTTTCGTTCGTTTCAAGACACCCGGGGTGGCGCTCCCGCACTGCTCCGCAGCGCCGCTGGAGGACTGCTATCACTTCTAGACACGATGGGTCGTAAACGATGGTCGGAATGCAATCGCGTCCGTTCGTCCACATCGCTGTCGTCCTCCATGCCATCCACGTCCTCCTCGTCTTCGCTCTCCCGGAGTTGCGATAACGGCATGCTGGCAACTCCCTCCTCGAACGCGTCGAACAATGTATCGCTCTGTGCGCGATATAGCGAGCTCTGGCGACCATGGCTTGCTGAATGGAGGATGCCGTCGGATCGTAGCTCGGATGTGCCTCCCCAGGTATCGAGCGACGGGCGGCCCTGCAGGCTCATGCGTGGATTCATCAGCCCGCTTTCGAGCGTCGAGTGGCCATTCGCTTTTGGAGGGTCGGGTTTCCGTGAGAGATTAAGTAGATGGACCCCGAGGAAGGTAACGATGAACCCAGCGAGCAATGTCACGGTATTAGTACCATCGGTGGTGTTGAACCCTTGGAATAAAATAAGGGATGCCACGATCGTCGCCGTGGAAAAGCCCACATAGTACATTGGGTTCACGCTAGAGGACGACGAGTGAGGTGTTATCAAGGAGTATGGATGGACGGACGTACACGTTCGTGGAGAATGTGTCGAGAGCCTTGTTGAAATAGTTCATCTGCACCAATATGCAGCTTACTACAACTATGCCAAACACGTATGTGCTTGGATGCGAAAATTGATTACTTCCACCCAAGGTGAGTTTGACAGCGACGCCGAAACCTTTGATCGCCATGACGGAGACCGAGCCGACCAGAGAACATATGGAGATATATACCAAGGGACTGGAGCGGCCGTAGCGAGGTACAAAGTTGAAAATCATGATCAGCGTGAAGATGAAGACGGTTAGGCAGTACAACATAAAGCCTGCGCCAAATCAGTAGTCTGTCAAAGATCTGAAAGCCGACCTACCTGGCTGTATGGCATAGTGAAGTATTTCATCGACTGTTTCAATCTCCTTGTCTGGTGGTGCGTGCAGGACGATGATGAGCGAACCAATTAAGCACAACGCGCATCCCAATCGACCAAGGTGACCTAGTTCTTCATTCAACAGGAATGACGCGAGCACTGCACTGTGTGGTGTCAAATTTGACCGCACGGGTAAATCAAAGGTACCAACCCAATGAGGACACTCAGTGCACCCAACGGCGTTACTAATATTGGTGGCGCAAATGTATAGGCAGCAAAATTTGCGACTGGAATGTGTGACCTGAGTACCGAAAGACCATATCTCGACGAAAAAAAAACTCACTTTCGCCTAATACCACTGTGCACGAGCACGGAGTCGCACCATGTAAGTCTGACTAAAAGGACAAGGGAGGTTTGACCCACAGGTCGATATTCCGGCCCACCACGTCGGGTTCTGAAGATAGGCATAGTCATCGGAGGCGGAGGTAGGGGAAGAATTTCGTGCGCTGGCAGTTAGACCCTAGGACACAGACGCATCAGCTTTGAACAACGCGACACCGTGAAAATGGTTGGCGGCTCACCTTCTTGGTAATAATAAAACTTGTTCCGATAGCAATCGAGCTAGAGACAGCGAGAGCCAGCCCGATGTATTTGTCGTCTACCATCGATACCGGTGAGACTGACGGCGAGGACAGAACCGAAGGAGCGTCTGAAGGAGGCGCCACGCTACTCGCCTCACGTGCGTGTCACAGTACAAATTTGGATGCCTCCTACTATCAGTGCACCGTGGACACGAATCTGAGCTACCACTAATCTTCTAGAGGGTGGGTGACTGAGTTGTTCGAAAAAGATAATTAGCTACAACTTCTGACTGCGGTAAAATTTTTGTGTACAGATTCAGGAAATCCGAACTGGACGGCAATTGAAATATAATAACAACAAATTAGCACTCTTTATTTCGCTACAACTTCTTGAAACGCTGCGGAAAGATAAGTACGAGATGCGAGTATCGCCTTCATCGTTGGCCGCAGCCAGAACAAAGGGTTGAACATAATTGAGGTCGAGGAAGCAAACTCGGCAAGTCATCGTCATAGCATTGTCGTCTACCCGGCTAAGGCCAATATTGAGAGTCCGACAACGACTCACGTGATTAGTAAAATATTGTCACTGTTTACGTAATTTCGATATTGGACGGTGACTCGAAAAAATTAATGCACATGCAGAAACTGTCCAACTCAAGGCACCGAGGAAATCTTGGAAAGAGTCGGTGCGGTACCGTCTCGCTCGTAGGACAAACACTCTGTCCGGGAACGTGATTGCCTGCGAGTACTATGACCTCGAGCAGAGACATACGGGACATAATATATCGCGACTTGTTACGCGTATCAGAGAGGAAACGTGTACAAAGACCACACCTACGAGTTCGGAAATCCCATTCGCCAAATAAAAGTCAAGCAACACACATACCAGAGTTGGCGCAGGAATCGCAGTGGGCCCGGATCTGGGCCATATTAAAGTGCAGTGTTGGACGACCCTCGAATCTTCGAGCCTCATGGCTCTTTGGTTGATGGCGTCGAACAACTTGGCATTAGCAACGGTTCGCTGTGTTTGAGTGAACCCTCGGCGAAAATTTTTAAATGCATACAGTTCTCAACCTTGAGTTGCCTAATTTGTAAATTTGCCGAATGTTGGCTAGCCCACGTGCGGCCTGGCGTCCTCCACCACGACCTTGCATCCCCCCTAGTGAACTTTCGCTGTCCCTTCATTCGTCTTTACGTGTTATCCCGCACTCTAGTCTAGAACGACAGCGAGCCCGACATGGCTAATAGCAGGGACGATCTTACGCTGACAGCTGACCCTACTGTTGTCGTTGACGAGGATGCACCCGGCCCTCCCATTTCTCTCCCAGAAGAGCCTGCTGATGCTGGGGAAGGCGGAAAGCTGAAGATGATCGTACAGCTCGTCAAGAATTGTCTCGGTGTCAAGGACATTGCTTCGATGTGGGTGCTATGCAACCATCTCCGGCTCAGCCACTCGGTGACTGACGTTGTTGGACGTAGGCGCTTGTCCCTTCCAGCTTCCTTACTCGAACCGTTGCCAAACCTGGAGTATTGGCACTACCTCGATCGGCCTGATCTATTCGCAGCGTACGTCGTTCTTCGATTTTGTTGCTCTTCGGCTTATGTGTCGTAGCATCAACGATTCGGATGATGCCTTTGAGCGCATGCTTGCTGCGGTACGGTTTACGTTTACCAAGGACCTCAAGTTCATTGTAAGTGGTTACTGTCATCTGATCACGTGTATAAGTTTTGACATTCGCGTATCCAGCATGGTAAAGTGTGCAAGCCGTACAACTCAGTCCTCGGGGAGCACTTCCGTGCGCATTGGGACGTTCCTCCTGTGCGATATCCTTCCGATCCAAGGCATCCCCCGATATTGGGAACACATACGACACAAACGCCACCCTCCCCGCAGGTATCGACCCATGCGTTGCCATCAGAGACCTTGAGTATCAAGAGTGGACGAAGCGGACGTAGCTCCAAGAGCACTCGAAGTGGTCTCAGTCTTCTTTCCAAGACTAAAACTAGCCCCTCGACTGCTCCTACGTCGCCTCAGCAAGTTCCCGATGCTGATATTGCCGGGCGCATGTCTAGCCTCTCCCTCGGTGCAGGTGGAGATTCTGATCCTCTCCGTGTGGCGTATATCACCGAACAAGTCTCGCACCATCCACCTATATCTGCCTACTACGCCGTCTGTCCTGCTCGCTCTATCGAGATGCGGGGGATCGACCAGATATCTGCAAAGATCTCAGGTACAACGCTGCGCGTCATGCCAGGATCGCACAACGAGGGGATTTATATCAACATCAGCGGTGGTCCAGGAGAAGGCGAGCAATACCACATAACGCATCCCACTGCAAGCGTCAACGGGATTTTGAGAGGGAGCTTCTACATCACGGTCGCGGATTCGACGATTATCACATGTACTGGCGGGAAGGGTAAAGAAAGTTACCGTGCCGTGATAGAATACAAGGAGGAGGTGCGTTGATCGCTTGATCGGGGGACATGCTCCTAATTTAGCCATGACCACGGACTCAGTCATGGCTTGGGCGGGCCCATTTCCTCGTCGAAGGTGTTATCCACAAGTATGACGAAGACGCGACGGAGCACGAGGAGTGGACAAAGGTCAAGCATGTCCCTCAATCCCGCATCATCGCCTTTCTCGATGGTTGCTGGCGAAACCACATTCGGTGGCGACGTCATGCATCGAGTTCCAGCGTGTCCGTGTCGTCGACAGCAGAGTTCCACACGCTGGTAGACCTCGAAAAATTACAGGTCGTTCCCAAGATGGTGCGTCCCCTCGAGAAGCAGCTCCCCAAGGAAAGCCGAAAGCTCTGGGAGAACGTCACCACCAAGCTCCTCGGCAAGGAATATGGGGACGCGACCAAGCACAAGCTTGCGCTTGAGCAGAAGCAGCGTGACGAGGCGAGCGAGCGTAAACGAAAGGGCGAGCAGTGAGTGGGCGAATGCCAGAACCGGATGTCGGACCACGAGCTTGATGCGTGATCACTTTCAGGTTTATACCCACATACTTTGAGAAGGAGTTCAGCTCCGGCATACCCATTCTCACGGAGGAAGGTCGCAAGGCTGTGGAAGAGGAAATCCGAGAATGCACATCGGACACGATATAGAATGTCTTGCGTCGACGAAAGCGCTGCTTACGTCTCGTAACGGACCATCTCTTTACTTTCTTTACTTTTTTTCCCCCCTTGTGCCATCTTTCTTGGACCCGAGCGATCCTGCCCAGAGTTGGATGTTTGAGGACACACACACTTTTTCCCGCTCGATCTAATGTCATTCATGCATCTCATGACGATATCCCTACACTATCTACAGTCCCTAAATCAATGCTTGTCTCGAGATAAACCTAGTCTGACCTTGAGTGCGACCGACTGGTAGCTATAAACAGATCGCAAATCCTTCCTCCTTATCCCCGCTTCGACGTTTGAATTCAATGCCGGGGACTCTTGAAGGAGAGAGAGAATGCATCCGCCAGAAGCGTACGGAGACGGCTTTTGACGAGCGTGTATCGACATTGATATTATCTATCGGCAGCAGAGGTAGCGAGGTGTCGTAGAACAAAAATATCCGAGTCACGATTGTATGAACATGTGCATGATGGGTATATAGATCCCCTTCTCAGACAGGTTTGATTGATTCGATGAGGGGTATACAGTAGAGCCAATGCTTCGATTCCGGTACCTCGAAACCATCGAGACGGAGAAGATCGCGAAATGTGGTTCTGCGAAGGACGCGTAACGGATCTTTGGTTGGAGGGGAGCCGCGATGGCCCCTCGAAACTATCCCCATGCGCTCAGGCTTCACGACAGACACCGCGCTGTGGAGTAAAAGTACGACAAGTACGATAACGCCCGCTGAGCGTTGGGGGAGGTGAAGGGGAGGAGGGGGATGGGATTGATCGAATGCCGCTTCCGAATTCCATTATGCCCAAACCCCCCGCATCTGTTACACCTTCAACCCGGGTATCTGCCAGTTGATCCTGGACGGAAGATACGATCCACGGACCAAACCTTTTTGCCCATGGATGGATCATCCACGACGCACGTGACCTCTTCCTCTTCCTCGGCCCTCTCGCGTCTTTTCGGTCCAGGTAAAAAAGGGAGAGATCTTGACAAGGCATGTGCAAGTGGACGCGTGTAGGTGCCAACTGACGACACACGCACTGTAATTTGAAATACCAAAACGCAAGAGTTTCGGTTTCAAGATCTGGCTTGGTTTTGACCCCCCCCCCCCTTTTCCCCTGGGTTTTCACCGTATGGGGATCACGGACGAATTACGAGGCAAGTGTCTTGACGTCCTGACGATCGGGCTGTGTTACGGCGGTATACGTCGACCGGAGCTTCAACTCTGAATCGCTTTTCAGTTTCGAGGTCGTTCTGAAACAGTCGGCATGGAGCGCAGTTGACCCCTCCCAACTGTGGATCCTATATGGGTGACAGTTTCGATGTCAATTTTTTGGTCAAAAAAGAAAAGAAGAAATCACTTTGCGAGGTGCTTGCCATGCTTGGGTCACGACTTTTGGACTTGAAAGTTACTGTGCAATAGCGCACGAATGAACTCGAGCCTTCATGCCCTAGAGCATCGGGAACGAGGCTACCAAAAGTCGATTTGTTTGATGTTTCTCCGTGAGAGGGGGGGACCTGTTCATGTTCCTGGAGGTGGGTATCGAGCGGACTTTTATATAAATGGATAAAATGTTTGTTGCGTTCAATTTTTGGTCCGAAAAGGTGAAACACAGACGGACGGCACCTCGGCATGTAATATTCGAAAGGTGGGGGACACATTAAGAGAGTTGGTTAGAATCTCAGTTATTATAGTTAGGAAGTTATGGACTTATTAATACATAACTAGATAAAGTCAAATGGAAGATTAAAAAGACATGGCTCAACTGAGGGTCGAACTCAGGACCTTCTGTGTGTAAGACAGAAATCATAACCACTAGACCATTGAACCAGGCGATAGTTCGGGCCATTAGGCAGATCATGTCGCCATTATGACAGGCTCCCACACTTTACTACACGCTGTATGCGCGTCGCAGTGTGTGTCAGCCTCATATGTGATATCATCATCAGATGACAGTTGCCAAAGAGCGGAAGATGGATGAAGGTTATCCGCCCTCTTCTCAATCGTAATCTAGTTATGCAGGTAAATCAACCTGCCCGTGTCACAATGTACAATCGTATGCTTGTTATACCATATGTATCGGCGTGGCGCCGTAGCGGTGACAGACTGTCGCCGATTCACCGCAGGAATCCTGCCACGTACGGCTAATATTTAGGATTGTTTTAAAACTGCAGCAGAACATCTACTGGGCAACGTGTCACGGTGTGAGTTCTCTTCAAGTCCCCCCCTCCCAGTTGGTCTGTGGTCAAGACGGTCACATCCCTGCAACCTCTCCCCGCCAACTAGCGTCTCTCTGAGCGCACAGGCGCTGAAGCGCTGAAGGACGACCCACTGTGTTTTACCTGTCGAACGAGCGCAGAGTCTCAGATCTAGGTAAACTGTCGTGTCGCTCATTCTTCTCCATTGCAGCGCTGAGGTTATTGATACTACTATCATATCAGGACACTACGTGAACATGACGTTAGACCAAAAGTTGCTTATGTGGATTTGTGCCTGGCTTGCCATTAATGTCGCATTGGTCACAGCAACGAGAAAACGTGCTGTTGCTCTAAGTGGGGTACGCCACGCCCTGGCCACACCCACCGTAACCCGAGTAACCCTCCCTGCTTCCGTGGACCCCAGCACATCCTCCACCGTACAGCAACCTTCTCTCGGGGACACGGTTTCTTCCGTCGTAACGCAACCTACTTCTGTGGACCCTGGCCCAGTTTCTATCCAGCCACCCTCGCCGACTTCTCAAGAAGAACCGACGATGTCTCCGACATCTACCAGTACTGAGCTGTCTTCGTCTCCGACGTCTAGCAGTGAGCCGTCTGAATCTTCGTCTGAATCGTCCAGCGTCTCACCTTCACCGTCGACAATAATCCTATTGCAATCATCAGAGACATCATCGCCGACCACGTCGTCTGATACTTCTTCAGCCATTGACACGCCTCAGCCTTCGTCTTCTTCAGGCAGCAGCCTCGGCTTTACCGTTAATAACATGACAACGTGCACTTCGGGCTTGGTTTCATGGAGCTACACCGGGAAGGAAGCTCAATTGCTGCTGTCGATTACCAACATCGGCGTGGATCCATCGTCTGCCTTGTCTCGCTTCAAGGCCAGGCAGAGCACGGTTAATGGCACGATTCAGAAACAACTGGCAGATACAAACACTTCTGTGTCCTCTTGGACGTGGTCCTCTGTTAATCTCACGCAGGGTTGGTATGAGATACAGGGTCTCGCGCTCACCACACCGAGTGTTGGCAGCAACTCTGCACCGTTTTTCATTACCAACGGAACGAATGTCGCCTGCTTGACAGATGCTTCATCCACGGCGTCCCCTGCCGCCAGTGCCTCCTCCTCCGCAGTCGCAACGACAAATGTGATGGATATCGCAGGTGGCGTTGTCGGTGCCGTCATCGGTGTTGCCCTGGCTGTCATTGCAGGGATATGGCTGTGGTCACGGAAGCGAAAAAGGTCGTTCGTTGGAGATGGTGGAAACCGTCGACAAAAATGGGGATCGCTCAAATCCACCAACTCGAACGTTCCACCGGGAGGGGGTGGGACTAAGCCCACCGGTGACCGTTTCCATGACAATTCAGAGTCGACAGACGGTGTCCTTGAAGACGTTGCGGGTGGCAAGCGATCTGCGACGACCACCCCTGGTGATTCTGACGAGGACGCCGCCATCTTGGGGGAGAAGCCTATCTCCCCTCCCTCTTCTCCCGGCATGAGCCCCTCTGATGCTCTGAATACACACATTCATTATGATCGTCGTACCTCGCCGTACCACCCTGCCCAAATTCCCACCACCTTCGCTAGCGAAAGCTTCCGATCCCGTACCGCATCTGGACACACATCCAATCAAAGCATCGAGCAACAAGCGCAGCGGATCCGATCCTCGATGGAAACTCCCATCCGGCGCCGCGGCGAGCATCTCTCGATGCCAACCTCACCCCCCCCAGCTCTCGCCCGCTTTCCTCTCCCCCCCACGCATACCCAACACATAGAAGAGTACCCTCTCTCGCCCGTGACGGCCACACCCGCCAATCGTTCTGTCTCAACCGGAACCGTGGTTGTACGCCGTGGATCCCGAAAACCTGTCCCAGAGTACGTTCCCTCGGCATACACTGAAGACACGAACACAGACTCGGGATCTACGTTTACGGGGGGTGCCGAGTCTTCGCAAACACACGGAACAGGAATGGGAGCGGGGACGTCCGGGACGCCAACGGACTTGGTGCGCAAGGGGAGCCTCGGGGACGGACGTCCTGTGCACTATCTGATCCCGGATATGCCCCTGCCCCAACAAAACTAAGATTTGTGCCCCCCCTCCCCATGAGTCTGGTCTTGATTGTTGTTCTGCTTATGCTTCTCTTTTTCAATTCAGCTTGATACGCCTTTCTCCTAATTTGGACGGGACGTTTTACGATTGGGTCGTTGAGTGTATTGGGCAGCTCTTCGTTCCTCGTAGATCCAGAAGTTCAAGAAGAGAAACGAGGGTCCTCCTTCTCAAAACAGTACCTGCTCCACCGTGCTCCACGATTCTGAACACACATTTTACACTTACCACCCACTCTGATCCAAATTACTGACGCTGGACATGCATGGATATATATGGGCAGGGGACAATAGGACGTCTATATATACATTTCTGACGTACCTTGCCAACCTCGCCGTTCCTCCTTTTCTCCATTGTTCATTCATGTCTTTCTTGAAAGAAATCTTTGGTGAACTAGGTAGTGTCGTTTGTCGTGATAAGGTGCCTCGGTCCTGTGGTGCGCCAGGCTTTTTTCCTCTCGTCTTCGGTCCGATACCGTACAGTACATATGTCAAGCACGCTATCATACGCCGACCGTGCCTCATAATGAACGTCACATGATGTGCGCAGGTACGTCCGCTATGTTTGTTATCGAGAAGAAGAAAGACCGAAACGCTCGGACGGCGGCCACGCCCGCTGAGCTCACAGCCGCAGCGAGTGCCTTTTCTCATCTCAGCGTCTCTCTCTCCTTTCTTTTCGGTCGTGCATCGTCCGAAGGTCCTCCTCCCCCTTTTTTTCTGCCTAGGTACGATAATGATAGGAATCCTGCGGAAAGGAGAAAAACCGCCGGGTTCGCGATAAGATGTCGATCTCGGGACTTGCGTCCAGATCTGGACTCGGACTCGGTCAGACTGATAGGTGTCCCTTGCCAATTTCCCAAGGCTCGCCCAACGCTCTCACACACACTCGTCTGCCGTCCCAAACAAGCTACGAATGCGATACGAGCCATACCCTCGTCGTGGTAACCCTGAACGCGACCCATGTCCCTGTTCACATCATCACCATCCGATCTCACGAATCACGAACAACGAGCGTGCTGCGATTGGTCCGTGGCCATTAGGAGGGGTTCGGAGGGGGGGGCGACGCGTACGTAACGGAAGATAGAGAAGAAACCGGGAGTGAAGGTGGTAATGATATGTGGTACGATTATAGACATATGACCATTGGGTCTTTTCAGCCTTTCACGGGCCAATAGCGAATCACGACAATGATATCCCAACATCCAATCACGGAACTGACGGCGATGTCCGTTCGTCCCATCGTTTTTTTTGCTCGCATGTTCTCTCAGGGGAATGAATTCAGCGGGCACCGGCGTGATCCGACCGTCGCCCTTTGGTTGCTTCCTTCTCCACCTTTGAAATGACACGGAAGAGGATCTGCAAATAAATGAAAAAAGACAACGACTTGTTTGTCTATCTATGCTGCATGTGCGCGGAGATGTGATGGGTGATCGGTACCGGAATAAATTACACGCGACTCGCATTGATCCTGGCCTCCTAAAGTAGGCAAGAAGTGAGGCCAAGGGACATTGACATGGCGAAACGCGATAAGGAGGGGGGCCAAGCCGAGAAGCAAGGGTTGGATACAACAATCGTCGACAAGTCGCGACCTATTCTCACGACCATCCATCGGGATTTCGGCGGCGCAAGGGCAAGGGTATCCATGGCGTGCGCGACTTGGGGTCAGCGGTACCACGTTTATTGCTGTGTGAGTTCGTCAAGCCGATTTTGCGAATCTTGGCAAGTCTGTAAGGTAGAGTATGAGAAGAATGGCCCGGATGTTGTAGATAAGCGACGTCATCACCTCCAGAGACCAGCCCAGGCGACCAGTGCCGCGATAGCGGACGAGGCAACTGACATCGCAGCAAAGGCATAAGGCATGTCCTCCATGTGGCTTTGTAACTTTACAAATTTCATATAGAGCCAATTAGCCCGAAACAGAAAGGGTTAGCGGCATATAGCTTCCACATACATTCATTCCGAATAGTCCAGCAACCAGGGCGCCCGATCCAAGGCCCATGGTTCCAATAGAAACCTGTTGTATTTGAGTAGGTCAAATTGGTTTTGTCAAGAGAAAGGACACACTTTAAGGTCCAAAGCGAGGAGTGCGTTGCGATTTGAGTCCAAAATGAGCTCGACGATTTCCTGCGTGGATTGGATATTTGTCTTTGCGATGTCGATCAGTGAAGACTCTGAATCATCTTTGCCAGTTCAACACACTTCGATATTCTCAGCCTCGTTAACTATTTCCTCGACCTGCTTGGAAAAGAATTCCAGCAAGACCTCTAGTTCGTCATGCTCGTGCATGCCACGGGGAGATCCATTCTTCTTGTCCGTAAGATACATTGCATTCATGTCCTCGTCTGTGCATGAGGTTAGGGAGAGGGCACAAACAATGATCAATACTAACTAACCTTGTTCCAAAATATCTTCTAGGGCTTCCTGGACCTGTAGACGATAATGAAGCCAGAAGAGAAGATACGATGTCCGAGTCATACCAAAGTCGCGCGATTTTTGAAAGCAGCGAGGCGTCTCGAATAATGAAGTAGTCGCTTGAATTTGTCGTGGTTGATGTCATCTTCAAGCTCAGCCAGGAGTCCTCCAACGAGGTTACGGATGAAGACCATTTCGGCCTCGAGTGCGCTTAGAACGGAGAGAAGAATCGACTCTATTGCTCTGGTGGAGATTAAAGCGGATTGAACAAGGTTGAAAGATAGGAGGCTGTTGACTCACCTGAATTCGTAAGGAGCACCGCTACTACGGGCCTTGAGATTGTGCTGTCGAGAAGTCAGGCTGCTAAAGAGATGAATCGCCGCACTGGTGCCGTACCTCGAGGTGGTATAAGAATACGGAGTGAAGCCTAGAGTCATTTGATCCGTACGTATCGAAGAGAACGACGGTGTCGGCCTTGACGAGGGCTCTGATATGTAATATATTGATCTGGGGAAGTTGAGCGAGCGTTCGGTTAGTTGAGAGGCTAGGCGAAACTAACCAAGATGGCCTCTTTACGGATGAGGATTGTGGGAACCAAGTTTGGTATGCGAGAGTCTATCTTGCGGAGGTCACGAGGCTTGATAATGAACGTCAGCGGGGATGGAGTGTGACGTCCCTTACTGAATGGTAACCTGACAGACTTACGTTCAGACGGTGTTCGTTGCATAAATCAGACCTTTTGAACGGTCCGGACACGCTTTTGACCGCACCTGGGGCGAAGCGATTACGTGGTGAGCAAAGGTCAACGGGAGGTGGCGAATGTGAGAAAATCAAGACCTTGTTCGTCTATGATGGTACCTGGGAGCGGACGTTGGTAAGTGAAAAGGAAGAGAATAGGTGACATACAACGAAGCATGAGATCAGAGGGAAGCCTGCTCTTCATGACATTTTCAAGGATGGCTGCTTTCGCGTCCTCCTCGCTCGGTGGTGGAGGGGGACGGTGTGTAGGGCGAAGGAAGGCATTCCAGGCCAAATTGCGGGTGAGTCTGAGGTGCGGGATGGCCAGAACAATATTGCGGATGGACGTCTGCATTCACATCCAATGTGGTGGTAGAGGGAAAAGGACGAAAAATATTTTGACCGTATTCCCTGATATGAAATAATAAAACGGATGGGGGTTACCCCAGTCCTGAAAAGGTGGCTGCCCCGCATTGCCCATGTTTTTGTACAGTTATGTACTTTTTTATTTCGGCCAAATCCGACCCCGAACTTGATCAGATGGAGATCACCCCCAAGTGCTTCCGCTCATCCCTCACGGAACTAATTACATATCAATCCATTTCCCTCTCCCCTACGCTCTTCTCAAGAACGCGCTATTTTACCATGCCCTCGTTCTGACCTTCCTCCTCATTCCCCCCTCTCCTCTCCCTCTCCTCATGTCTTCAGATACCCGAAGACTCCTCGAAGCCGCCATGGCCCTCTCCCAACTCCTCAGCATGCACGCCATACCCCATGCTTTCCACGGCAGCATACTCACCGCTGTCATGTCCGACAGTCCTCGTTGCGACGTGCGTTCACCCTCTCCTTCCTTCTCACCCTCCTCAGCTCTGTCCACAGGAAATCTTTTGCATCGTCGAGGGTGGTTCCACCCACCCGTTTCGCCGCGTCCGCCAAGCGGTAGCGGACAGCGAATATTTCACCACGACACATTCGCCATGGAGTAATCGGTAGAGGCCCTTGCCCTTGACATGGTCCTCACCTCGTGTAACAGTCGCCTGCACAGCTTGCATGTCACCTATCGTCGTCTCATACCCGCCATTGAAGTGAGCTCGCACCTCTTTGTGGCGCGCCAACCGTGCTCATCCATATCCCAGATCGAGATTTTGCCTGCTGGCGAGCATGGTCCTCGGCGGCTGGACACCTCCACGACCATGAACATTAAAGGCATCCCCTTTTTGTCTCTCTCAGAGTTTGTCCGCGATAAACTCAAAGCTTGGTCGATGCAAGTCTCCTCCCACCTGTGTCCGCTCACTGGCTGACCAACACACAGACGCGGCTCGGACCGCGACGCAAGTGATATCGTTTATACCCTCTGTCGATACTGGAATCGACTCGACATTAATCGTGTGCCCGAACAAGATATGAACCAGTTCGTCACCTTGCATCGAACAGCAGCCCTCTCCTGGGCAGCCCTCAAACGAAAGTATCGCATGTGACGACCTAGCCCTCTCTGCTCGGACACGAGGTTTTGGTGAACCTCTGGAGGGGTGCACCCGCCAGTGTGAGTGTGACTGAGGTTGGAACGAGGATCGTTCCTATCGAAATTGATGCTACATCGATGGCGTAGATGGGCTTTTGCAAATTGTAGCAATGCTGTACTGTTTTACATATATTTGGCAATCAACACACATCCACGCTTGTGCATCGGTCTAGAACTCTGTCACCTATTGGTCCGTTATTGTCTATAACACTATGTGATGTCTATGTTAATCGTTATCTCACTGCTCTGCTTGCACTCATGATGAAACACGACGGTTCGGATCTATCACCGCTCTCAAAAACAGGGGATGCAAGTTAACGTTCAGACGTCCAGATTTGAGTTTGCGCGTTCGTATTCTCGGGGATACGCATCTCATTTCTATTTCCAGTCGCGCATGTTCCTCTCGCCCGGGCACTTCTGCCCAGGTATGGTAGTCCGATACGAGGAAAACGGAGCGAGGCATGTCGTTGGACGTACAAGGGACGGATGGTTTAAATTGAGGGAGCTTGAAGGTGGAAAAGAAGAAAAAGGTTGCCCGTCGCGAGACTCACGGACACCTTGTCTTGATCGTCGCTCTCTCACGTTGTTGTCCCGTCATCGTCATGAATCGAAGGGGGGAGGAGTAGAGGCTGCCAAGTACTGAGGGAGGTGCTCGGTTTGCTGAAGCCGAGAAAGTGGGACGACGACGGTGCTCGGTGGCGCTGTGTGGTGACGTCAGTCTCTTGTCTCGTGTATGGGCATCGGACGGTGTGAGGTACCGGTGGGAGCGAGATCGGGGCTACCAGAAGGACTGCTGATTGGCACGGTGCTGGAGTGGTGATAGCGCGAAGGACGAGGACGCTCCAACAATCGACTGTGAACACGTACCCGTGGTCCACACAGAAGCACGATGGCATCACAAATGACGCAGGGACACAATCCCGAACCCTTCCGATGCACCATCCCTCCTCGAACCGGACGTCCGATTACTCCACGTCCAAGACACGCGCGTGTTTTCTGACTGACAAGGTGGGGCAGAACAGGAAAAGGTGGTGGAGTCTTGAGGGATATTCGCGAACGCGACGAATCGCAAGGCGCCGGGTGGGACGCCTCGAGTTCGCTGTTCTTCCTGCCAGAGATCACATGTCCACCAAGGTCCGATGAGTCGATTGCTGATTCGGAAATCAAGCGATGGGATTGGGAACTTGGCACACCATCTGGCGATGACGAGTGGTTAGGTTGAGAACATGTGAAACGTCGAGGGGTACAGGTGGCCCACTCCCGGCCATAGCCGTCAGCTTGGACTCTGGAGTGACGGCATGAAGGAAACGAAAGTGAGATCAAGGGTCGTCCTCGTTGAACCGGCGAGTTTATCTCTCTGACTTACTATCTCTTTTGATCCCCCAGTCTTCCTTTTCTGGTCGACCCGGGGAAAGTAAATTAAACATGCACCGCACCAGCCTTGAGCTTGAACGTCCATGTGCGCTGACCCTGGGCCCACAACAGGTCTCTCTGGCAAAGTGGCACTGGTAATTTGGAACGTGCCACGGTACGGCAAGACGAGGACGGTCCGAGTCCACGGTTCATTTCAACCCTCGGCGGTGCATACTATGTCACTTGGCGTAATACGAAACGTACTTGTATTCCCACCATCGGGTTTGCGTCCGACGTGACGGCCGAGGCTGCCACTGAGGGATGAGGGATGAGGCTGGCGCACGAGCCAGAGGCCTCGAGGATGGAATCTGATCCGCCTGTCTGGTCCTCGAGCGCACATTCACGTGCTCGTGCTCCTTCCCGGTCGTATACATCGACGAGGCACCAAAGCATATGATTATAACGATATTCCCAGTCGCCAAAAAGCTCGAAACAAGACGATGCGAGGTCTTGCTATCCGCGTGCGTGCCTGTTGGACGTCACGGTGCGCACAGCCTAGACCTTCGGAGATGAACGTGAGCCACGACTTGCAAAGGGAGTTATTAGAGTAGTTGTCCGCCACACGGCAATGGAACATGACACCACGGTGACACGACCGGACTCGGATGTGGTCGTCGTCAAGTATCACTTGTCGTGTAACAGACGCTAGGCGAGAAAGAACCTGCAGGGAAGCACTGACCTTCCTTTCAGGTGACGAGGAAATTGACGCAAAGAAGCTCTGCTTCAGCGCGTGGGTTATTTTTTTATCCGATAGGTAATCCCACATGCAAGTCCGTCGCCAACGGCTACAAAGCGGCTCGCGCTCTGCAGGCATTCTTCGCAAGGGTTGTACGTTTGAAAAGGTCATAGTACATAATGTAATGGTGCATAAATTTAGTAATGCATAGAGATTGGCGTGATTTATTACTACAATGCAAATAGACAGGACGAGATTGAGCTCTAGCATCAGGAAAAATGGGGATGACAATATTGCACAATGTTGTCTATGTCGTACCAATAGCTGCAGTCAACTTCCCCCCTCTATATAGCACTACCATAGCATGACCTGACTGTTATGTAGACTATGTAGCAAGCAATATTTCTTAGATCCTTTTGCTACCCAGTCTACATAGCACTACTACATAGCTAATGTAGTCAGATTAGATCACACAACTCAAGTGGTAACCCAGCTACAGTATATAGATCAACATAGGTCAAGACAATGTTGAACGAGTCTAAACGAGAGAACTCAGCAAGCACAAAAGTGTGAGAGCGCTATATTAGTACCTAAACGAGAGAACTAGGTACATGTGAGATCAAGACTATGTGAGTAAGGCTGTCCAACATACCTCAGCGAGCACGAAAGTGTGAGAGCGCTGAGGAAAAGTTGGACAGACGATGTGTGTCCTAACACTACAAGAGATTATGTAAGACGGTAAATGAACATGCTGAGATAAGCAAGCTGGATAGACTACAAGATGATGTTGCAAGATAATGGCTGAGTGGATGAGAACAAGATAATAAGTCTAACATACCCCCTTCAGGAGGCTGCTAACCCAAGGGCTGCTGAGAGTTTAGAGTAAATGGGCCTTGGCAGGGGCTTTGTAAGAATGTCTACAATGTTTTTGTGAGTGGGTAACCAAATTAATTGAAAAACACCACAATCGACATGCTCGCGAATGAAATGGTAACATATGTCTATATGCTTTGAACGCTGATGGAATTTTGCCGCTGTGGAGAGTGCGATAGCGCCGGTGTTGTTGAGGAATACCTTGATTGGGGTTTGAAATGGTAGTGAAAGCTTGGTGAAGAGGGACTTCAGCCAAAGGCCCTCTTGAATGACATGGGTGGCCGCCATGTATTCTGCCTCGGTGGAGGACAGCGCCACCATCACTTGTTTCTTGGATACGTGTGAGATCAACCCACCGGCATAGAACCAGGCATATCCTGACACAGAATGATGACCGAGCTCATTCACCCAACTCGCATCTGCATATGTGTGAAGTTCCAGGATGTCTGTCTCGCCCCCGTAATGAAGGCGATAATTGAGAGTTCTGGCCAGATAGCAAAGCACCCATTTTCCAGCTGCAAAATGGCGTCGAGTAGGGTCAGCATTGAACTGAGTGAGCGAATTGACGATGTAGGCGATGTTGGGGCGCATGTTGACGGAAAGGTAGATAAGCTCCCCAATCAATTTGAGGTAGGATGAGCGGAGGTTTGCGACCTCGGGATAAGAGGCAGTGGGATCACTGAAGGGTGCTTTTGGGTCAGCTGGGAGACAGACCAGGTTGCAATTCGAGAGCCCATATTTGTGGAGTAGGAAGCTAATGTATTTGCCCTGGTGCATCCACAATTGACGCGTCTTCCTATCACGCTCAAATTGCACTCCTAAGTATTTCGTCACTGGTCCTAGGTCTTTGATACCAAACTTCTCCACTATCCTTTTTTTTACTTTCTCAAGAAAAGGGCGCAAGTTGGATATTCCCATGCCATCGTCAACATGCCATCCAATTAGGCACCTGACTCTTATGGGCAAGGCATTGTGTGTGGAGCTGGTGATGCCCGCACTAATATCATCTTCGCCGTCATAGTAGAAAAGTGCATGATAAGATTCGGCCTGAATGAATCTGAGGTCTGACATCACAGTGCAAACTTGCTCGTACCATTCAAGAGCTGACTGTTTCAACCTGTAGATGGAGCGCAGCATGAGCCAGACTGACTTTCTCCAGTCTCCCTGCTCGAAGCCTTTTGGTTGACGCATGTAAATTTCTTCCTTGAGTATGCCCCACAGGAATGCTCTCTTCACATTGAAGGTGTCGATCTCCCAGTCATTCTGACACCCAAGTGTGGCGAGTAGGTGGATGGTGGCTGGCTTGATAACAGGAGCAAAGGTAGCACTGTAGTCGATACCTGGGACTTGCGAGAAACCTTGAGCTATGAGACGTGCCTTGTATACAGAACCTCCTTTGTTGTCGTCTTTGAATTCTAGAACTCAACGACATCCGATCGCCTTGCGACCTTCAGGTAACTCTGCGATCTTGTATACATTCATGTCTTTCATGGTTTGCAGCTCTGTTTTCATCGCCATGAGCCTGAGCTCATGATCAGGTCGCTGTACAGCTTCTTCATATGTGGCTGGTGGGATTGACATGTTGTAATCTGGGGAAGAAGAGTCTCAGCGCCTGTCACTCCTGATGGCGATATGGGCCTGCTCCTTGATGACATGAGCCTGTTCGCCAATGGTGATGTCTGCTGCTAGATCAGAGACAGCGTCATTCGCCTCAATAGTCCCTAGGGAGTCAGTGTTTGTCTGTTCACCGTCGGTGACAAGTACCCCCTTTGACGAACCGGGGGTGTCCTCCAGATCGACCTGGGCTGACACCCCTTGGGCAGCCATATGCACACGCTTGTTCCTCAACTCCTCCAGGCAGACTTTAGCTGCCCCCCGCTCTCTAGCGTACGCCTTGCCTGCGTCCATCATGGTTTTCATCTGTCCCGACTGGCGAGGTTGAGCTGCAGCTGGTGCTGTCACAGGCGAGATGGGGATGCTGACTGATGCAGTCTGTGTTCCAGGCACCGTGACCATCACCATCTGAGAGACTGAAGGGGAAGAAGAGGGAGGAGACGAGGGCAAGACAGGTTCTTCCTCCTTATCATCGTCACTGACCTGGAGGTCCTTGTCAAACACAATGTCTCGCGTGACAAAGAAGGCACCACTAGTTGAGTCATGCAGGCAGTACCCCTTAACCCCATCTGGATAGCCCACAAATATCGCTTGGCGTGATTTCAGCCTGAGTTTGCTTTGCAATTCAATGGGAATTTGTGCCCAGCATCGGGACCCGAAAATGCAGAGGTGGGAAAGGTCTGGTTTTCCGCCATTGACCATCTTGTATGGCATTCTGCCTGGGGGGAGGACTGTGGATTTGGTACGGTTCCACAAATAAGCAGCAGTGAGTACAGCCTCGCCCCAGAGGGTCAGAGGCAGGCAGGTCGCCTCGAGCATCGCAAGAGAGCAACCCTTGAGGGTTCGGATGGCCCATTCTGCCTTCCCATTCTGCTGATGAGCATAAGGAGCAGCTAATTGTCGCTCTATTCCCACATCTTCCAAAGCCCTGTTAAACTCCGCACTAAGAAATTTGCTGCTGTTGTCTGAGTGAAACACTTTGACCCTGTGCTCGCATGTGAAGTTGTACTTCATTGTCTTCCTCAATGACCACTCACACCTCCTTAACGTTCCGCTGCTTGCATCTAAAGATCAGGCCCTTGATGTGTGGCGGATCGTCAAGTACCTATGTGAAAATCACGCCAGGGTGCAAACGGGGAATGGACCGCATAAATCAGAGTGAATCAAGTCCAACATGTGTTCCATGCAAGGAGTTTTAGATGGGGGTGGGGTTTGTGCGGATATTTTGCCATGATGCACACTTCGCAATGTGAGAGCAGCTTGGCATGGTCGATGATTACACCTGTCGCAACCAATGGTAAACATTTTACTGATTCATTTCCTGGGTGGCCCATCCAAGCATGCCACAAATCCAACGTGGCCCCAGACTTCGCCACTGCCAAAATCTCCTTCATGAAGGGGGTGCACGAAGTGAGCTCAGCAGGTGGATGAACTGCAAGTCTATGTGGCAGAGATTCCCGATCAAGAATAAGCTCCCAAGGATGTCGCCGCTATATGAGAGTTGACAGTGGGATGGTGTCCCACCTTGCAGTCCCTTAAACTTGCAGTCCCAACCACATTCCAACATCCATCCTACTGAGAGGAGGTTGACGAGTGCACTGGGAGCATGGAGGCAATTATATAGAGTAACTTGGTATTTTCCCCCACTGATAATGAGTTCGGCAATGCATGTTCCCCTGCCTGTGGTGTGCAGCATCCCATGATTCGCGGTCTGAACGCCAGGGCTGTCCTCCATCCAGAAGTCAATGAACTGCTCTCAACTAGTGATGAGGTGGGACATTGTGCCGGAATTGAGTAGAGTAGAGATGATGGGGGCGGAAGAGCCTTTATCCGGGAGTTCAATGATTGTGGTGCAGGACAATTCACGTCGGTAGTCACTGCCTGACACATTGGAAGCAGATGGAGCAGGATCAGGTGGGACTGGAGGGGTTGTCATGGCTACCGCGGCAGTCTTGGATGTTTGGCTTTTGTTGCAGATCCAAGCGGGGGCCTTGCTCTCCATTCCACCGCCAGGCCAGTAACAATGGGCGATGTCGTGATTGTCAGCTTGTGGAAGGCTTGTGCACAACATGTTGGTGCACTTCACCCCCTTAGGGTTATTCCGATGCATGCGAAGTCCGGTTACAGGGTTAATTCTGATGTTGGAACTGGTGCCTTGAACGACCGCGACGTTGGCATACTCGGATCCTGGACCTGCTAACTTCCTTCTTCCAACGATAGTGTTCGCCTTCTCAGTGAAGAGCTTGGCTGTGTCGTCAAAGGTAAAAGGGGGAACGGTGGTAACGGTCATGGTCGAGGTGGTAGTGGAGGTTGTGGAAGCCGTTGACATGTGATTCATGGTGAACTCTTTGAATATCTGCCACTCGACACCATCCGGCAGACCCTGTAGTAAGTTGAACACTGTTTCCTCATTGGAATAGTTGACTCCCATTTGGATGAAACGGTGGTGAGCATACTCGAAGATGCCAAGGTACCGAGGTGCATCATCGGCATCCTTGAGCTTCTCTGAACGTACCTGTGCACAAAGTTCATACTGAGATAGTAGGTCATTCTGTGAGTATTGCTCAGAGAGAATCTCCCATTGTTTGCATGCGGTTTGACTTTCATTGAGTTGATTCGCGATGACTGAGGAGATTTTTCTATTGATTAATGCCTTGGCTTGCGCATCTTTAGTGAGCCAATCGAGAATCTTCTCCTTTTCTGCATTTGTGACAGCGGCTGGGTCTGCTGGTGTTGGTTTATTGACAGCAAGTTCAGCAAGATCGATGGGATTGATGCTGTTGCTGCAGTGGTTCCAGAGGTGTTCGCCCTTGAGGGCTAACATCATCCGATGACACCACTGTGCGTAATTCTCGGCCCCCGTCAGTTTGCAGATGTGGTCGTATTTCCCCATGTTTAGATTAAAATTAAGTCTGCGGCCTCCTGAGTGAGTACTCAAAGTCTAGAATTTGTCGGTTTGGGTTCTGCCTGGTCAGAAACCAGGGCTCATAACCTGAATGAGTCTAAACAAGAGAACTCAGCAAGCACAAAAGTGTGAGAGCGCTATATTAGTACCTAAACGAGAGAACTAGGTACATGTGAGATCAAGACTATGTGAGTAAGGCTGTCCGACATACCTCAGCGAGCACAAAAGTGTGAGAGCACTGAGGAAAAGTCGGACAGACGACACACGTCCTAACGCTACAAGAGATTATGTAAGACAGTAAACGAACATGCTGAGATAAGCGAGCTGGATAGACTACAAGATGATGTTGCAAGATAACAGCCGAGTGGATGAGAACAAGATAATAAGTCTAACAAATGTTGCTATTATGACTACCAATATGTAGCTCAAAGTGCCAACAACAACAGTGTCGGGAGTGTCTACATAGTTGCCATACAATCACTCTCACCATTCTTCCTCGTCCTTCATAACCTCAGCTTCCTCATTCTTGATCTCATCACCAGCTTCCCCATCAAACTCATCATTGATAACAATCAGCTTATCACTTGCTATCTGTACACCTTTGATGCCAACTTTTCTTCCTCTCATGCCACCACATTACATATATTTAGTTGTGCATAGTGTGATTCACATAACCATGGGATCTGATGTGGAGTTCAGCATACACTTGGTATGATCTGAGTTCCAATTGTAACTTAAGTTCATAGCCTTTCCAGACTTGGATAATAGGGCCAAGCATAGTCCCACATAGCCATCATGAATATCACTAATAATTAAATATCTTTAATAGCATCAACAACACTATAGTATATATAATCATTTTCATCAGAGAATGTCTTTTGCATCTAGTTTTATAATAGTTTGATAAAGTATCAGATATTAAAACATCATTATATCTTCCATTGTAATATCAACTTAGTTATTTTATAATTATAATAAATATAACATAGATTATTATTTACTAGTTTTAATCTATAGCATGGAGTATCTACTAGATGAACTACCATTATATACTATCATTTCACTTATAAAATACATCTAAAAGTATTTCAAAAAAAAACAAAAAAAAAACACTTACAAGTTATATATATCTAATAAAGTAACAAAGAAGCCCAAAAAAAAAAACACTTACATAAGTTCACACATTTATAAACTTACCTAGTAATAAACACTAGTGTTAAAGTGATTCTTGACTTAAGATAGAACTCAAAGACAAGAGTGAGAAAAGTAAAGCAGTAAAGAAAGAATACTTATATACTGTATGCTGCATAGTTTTTACAAATGTTTCCCTACACCTTCATCCATTTACAAGCTTTCTGAAACAAAACACAAGTTCACATTACATGTTGTTTAGAACTTACAAAGTTTTCCCACACGTTTGGCCATTACATATATGACAAACCTATTGAAAAAGAACAAGTTTATCCAACAATATAATCTATGGTACTTACACACATTTGACTAATAAGAATACATATCCATCTTATAGCATAGATGCAAAATAGGCAAACTGGCTATTATTATTTCTCACAATAATAGTTATAATACCATACATATTTGAGCATCCTAATACAGCAAGTTGACCAATACTATATTATGGAATATTGTTAAATACATATTATTGTAAGTGCAGCACTGCTGATAACATTATGATATTTCTTTTACAGAATTAAACAATTATAATCAAGATCTTATCACTCCATTTCAGATTGAGTGTTGACTGATAATTATTAATATATTTCCAATAAGTATGCTCCAATTTCTGGACAATACAAATAGAAAATGCTGGAAACATGATTTCTATACAGAATATTAGTAAAATATCTAAAAAGTTAAAATTCACCAACCAAGATTTTATATTAGCTTTTAGTCATAAAATCATCTGCCCATTGTTGATCTATTCTTTGTTATTTAGAGGGGTCTAAAAATTGTCTTTATTAGCTACTACTTTAAAGTCCCTGAGCATAGAATCACATATGTATATTGCCTATGCCAGCCTAACAAAAGGCTGTGTGATTTCCCCTAGAATTGGAATCATATCTTTTCCAATACCTCTTTCTGCTTTTTGGAAAATTAAGAATCAGCTTTTTGAGCAGATCATCTAATTCTGGCATAGCCTCTATAGTAAATCTAGCCATTTTTAACACAAAATCACAGGTGGTTATATTCATCAGAGATCAAAGTGGCTAAAGTCTAGGGTGGACAAGTTTTTAAAAATCACAAATACATACATATAAAAAAAATATATACATCATATGAAATTATTTAAAAGCCAAGAAGCTTGTTCAGTATCTTTTCTTATTTGTTCCTCCTAACATCAATGAGCACACCAAAAAGCAATGTGATGAAAGAGGTTGCTCAGAGTATGTCAAGATGATCTTGAAGATACTGTAAGATATGGCCTCATAGAACTAAAACCATATGCTGAGCAGGATAAATTTGAGAGTATTTATACAAAGGGTAGTAACAAAGGCCTCAACAAGAGAAGTAGCCAATGGTTGGAGGGGCTACTGTATGGATTGTTCTTTGTGACAGCTAGAGTCAACATGGTCATTGGCAGGGACCTCCTATCATAAATATGACCAGGGGAAGGCAAAGAACTACTACTCCTGTTGCAATCAGGGTTTCCCAGATTATGCAGGCAAAAAAATATAGAGAAAGAAAGAGCAGCATGATATGGAAAAATCTTGAATGCAATAGAGGCAAATTTTTTGCCTATGGTGTTGCTTGCATGGGAACTATGGGTGTGAGTTACAAGCAGAATGAATTTGTACTGTAATTCAAAAAAAAAAACCACTCCTTGTACAAGGAGATTTGTGTGATAACAAAGTCATTTTCAAGGTCCTGTTGTCATAGGTGTGTGATCAGCAAGTAAGTTCTGCATAAGGAATTCAGGCATTAAAGTAGGTGGGAATGTAAAACAGAAAATTAGGATTCCATCTAGATAATATTTTGGACTAAAATATGTTATAGGCCATTTCAAACACTCTGCTGCATTAGAAGAGGTTATACAATCATTTGGGCAGGATGTATAAAGTATTGTATTTGCAATAGATAAGCTTGATAATTTTAAATGTATATTACATTTGGTTAACTACTTACATCCAATTTTTAGCTGCAATTTTATTTATGTATTTGTTGAATTCATCTCAATTGGTCACCATTTCCTGCATAGAATTCAAGTCAGAGATATCCTTGGGGTTCCTCCCATTATATTCAATAATAGTGGAGATCCAACCTCAAATCAAAATGCCTCTCTGTAAGATTGTGCAGTGGAAACATGATGGATGCGCAATGGCTGGGACAATAACTCAATTGTCATGTGGTACAATGGACTGATATATTTACCTGGGACAATAACTATGTACAGTATAAGCATATGGTTATTGTTGGAGATGCAGCCGTTCATAGTAGTGACTAACATATTTCCTTATTTGGTATGCTCAGACAGTACTCTATGTGTTCGCCTTGCATACCAGCTTTCCTCCAGTCCATTACATTTGACTGGAGGTAAGCATCATACATTCATACAATACGACACTTACTTACTGTACTTGTAGCTCACAAGCTTGCCACATTAGATACAGTAATAATCTCAGTCCATTACATTCGACTGGAGCTCACAAGCTCGCCCTGTTAGGTCTAACTCGCACGTACACTAACAGTTATCTGTGGTATAAATGGATAGTTCACCTCAGTTGTTGTGCAGTACAATGGACTGAGGGGAGTGGTAACTCGTTTGGAACTCTATATAAGTGTATCAGTACAATGAGAAGCGTAGGGTGGTGTAGTGTGCTATCTGCTTGCATACAATTGATATCAAAAGTATAGACTGAAAAGGTGACATGGCATGGCATATGTGCAATGTGGTGATATGAGACAGATGCTAGTGACTGTATGCATGCTCATATTCCAACACTCTCAAATGCCAAATACTGGTTTTTTGAGCTGCTATTGCCAGGTATTGATTAAGCAGGAAGAGGATTTTTTCTTTGTCCAAGTTACACCTCTTCATCTCAATGACAGGCACAATATAGTTGCCATTCAAGGCACTTGAGGCTTTGATAATGACAAAATCTGGAATTTTGATACCTCTTATCTTCTGCTTGGTATATTGGATGTAGAAGTTGGCCGTATCCATTAATATATCTCCAAGTTTGTCCTCTTTGTTCTGATTCTGATTCTTGTCCCACTTCTCATTCTCTTCACCCATATCTTTGTTCTCACTCTTGTTCTTATTTTCACCCATATCTTTGTTCTCATTCTTGTTCATGTCCTCATTTTTGTTATTGTCCTCTAAGCATATGTACTGTATAACAAATTCAAATTGATATTAAGTTCAAAATGGGTTAATATTGCCCATGAAAAGATTATAAAATAACACAGAGAGAATATCTGCCTCTATTATTATATTTAAAAGAGTATTTCTCCTCTGTGAATTTTTATATAAATATATAAATAATACCAAGAAGTTTGAAGGACTCTACAATGTACAACTTATAGATCAAGATATGGTTGGAAAATGAATGTAGGTTCTAGTGAATGGATTTTTTATCCACCACCTTCTGGTAAGTACAATATGAATATGCTCATTTCAACTGATTTATTTATCTAACCTGTTAAAAAGATCTTTCTACTACTGGAGGAAGATCAGGGATGAAGACTAAGTAGATTAGGATATAGTTTCTGTACTAACATGACATTTGATACTGCCAAACAACCCACAGGTAAATCTGTTACACCGCAGATATGTATGGGGTTGGCTGTCTGACCTGTGATCTTACCCATGCTCTATCTAAATAAAAGACAACTTACAAACTATTCTAAGTATTGTTTGCCTCCAGATGCCTTCACCACTGGCCACCAAACTTCCTTAGCAAAAAAAACCAGTTACTATTATTTCAATTAGAAATCCTTATTCCAGCTTCTTACACAGGAGAATACTTCCAGCATATTGATTTACAGTCAAATGCTGATATTGGTTCACTAATGTCTGGACCATATCTCTGTAAGACTAATAAATATAGCTTTATCAGATGTGGGCAAAGCTTATGGAGGTAAAAAAACTTTTCAAATGATTTCAAACTAAAATACTGGGGAATCAGCTACATATAAAACAGGCTGCAACACAATTGGACACGCTAATCCTTGGAGATGGTGTGGACCTTTTCAAGAAGGACCTTGTGTCATATGCAAATATGTCATGAATGCTAAAATTTAACCATTTGTCTTGATCTTTCTTTCTGGGTTAACAGATTTCACAACACCAATGACATTTACCCATGCATCACCTTTTCAGAGCTTGCTGAGAGGGGTGAAATGAAGGCTTGAACACAGTGTTATGGTTGCATTGTTGCCTGAAGAAGGAAGATGAGTGTCAGTGGATGAGCTTGGTTGGAGTCACGGAATGGCTTGTGACTCACCATGGCCATGTCCATCAGGCCTGATTGAGGAGCTTTCTGCTATGTCTGCACAAGGAGATGGTTGTAACCCATCAGAAAATGCTCACAACTCACCTATTATGTGACTAACAGGTCTTTCCACTGCACACAGCCTCTTTCTTGACGAGTGAGCAGGATTTTTGTCAACAGCTTGCTGAGGTGGGTGCATGCATGGACTGGCTGGGGTGGAAACAGAGCCTTGCGGAGGAGTATCATCCTCATAGGGAAGGTCAAACATGACCATCTTGGTATTTTTTTTTTGCAAATGGCAGCAGTGTCTGATGTGATTGCTTCTAGCATGGTAACAATACCTCCTGGGTCATATCATTCACAGGCACTTGCTGCATAATCATTGCAAAAATGAAAGCATGTTTCATGACTCCATAACAAACCTACAAATTCAATCTTCCTAGTAGTGCGACCAGGCTTTATGTTACAGATTACACTGAGTCCTTAGGTGTTTCCATTGTTGCCTTCTTGGTATCCGCCTGCACAGATTTAATAATCTAAAAGATCACCTGAGGTTGCTACTGATAGTAAGTTTTCAACTATAATCTTGAACATAATAATTCAATTCTTGTAGTATATATTATCTTATAGAGCATAGTAATGAGATATAGGTAGCTTGTTTTTTCTTCAAAAAATGATTCTACTAAATATGTCATATTATAGTTTGCTACCATTGTATTCAATAACTTCAAAAAATCTGTTTGCATAATCTTCAAAAATGTGCCAGTCAACAATTCCTACTTTTGCTTGTCACCATTATTTTGTCACCATTGAACAGATTTCCAAGCTA
This sequence comes from Boletus pseudopeckii, assembly GCA_038092915.1. Taxonomy (NCBI): domain Eukaryota; kingdom Fungi; phylum Basidiomycota; class Agaricomycetes; order Boletales; family Boletaceae; genus Boletus; species Boletus pseudopeckii. The sequence goes on from JBBPRH010000030.1 coordinate 82,075, forward strand.
TTATCTCTTTTCTGTGTGTTTTATTATAGTTTCTAAAATGGATAGTCCCCTTCCATAACTGTAACATACTCATATTAAGCTGTGAAGCACTTCATCATTGTATTAGCCTTGCCTATGGTTGGTAATGAAGAAACTTGAAAAGAAAATGCTCTAGTTTTGTAGCAATTTGAAAGCTTGTACGATTTCTGAACAAGACCAATAGGCTCAGGGGCATGGAGTTGGGTCTGAGAAGATATGAGTTGTCAACCACTTCCTGCAATCAGTGAGCAAGTATTTTGTATTTTTATATCCTTGTACTGGGTTGTGAGTAATGCAGTTGCTCATGGTGGGTGGGCATGGGCATGGGAAAACCATGGTGGGGTGTTGGAGCTCAACACAGACCTCAGAACAATCTCTGCCAGACTAGGTTTGAAACTCACATTGAATCAGAATTGCTCAGAGCTCAGCGGCTGCCTAAGAGGGTGGAAATAATGGATTATTCACCTATGAATGGGCAGGAACTGAATTGCCCAGAGCTACAGTATATTAGCTACAAGTAAATGATAAGGAAAAAGAGACTCACCTTGCCACTGCCTAAGAGGGCAGAAATGACTGAGGTGCATGCAGTAAGTGGAAACTATATATGGGCAGAGATATACTTATATTATGTTATATGTGATGTTGTGTAAACAGGTCTGAAGGGAGTGTATAATATATTTTCACAACAAGTCTAATTTATTCCATGCCAATCATGATTAAAAGACCTCCTCAATCTCAATCTTACTATCTCATGAAGAATAAAAATGCCACTTCAGTGAATATGACTCATCTATTCCAATGCTTACAGTTGATGGTGTACATCATCGTGATATTACTAACATAATTATTACTATACTCCAAGATAACATTGCATCAACCTTTCATCTGACTTTTTTTGCAGTGTACTAGCAACCAGATCCAACAACTGATCCCATTTGAGTATTTGGTAAGGCCTATTCTTTACACATGTCCCTCAACTTTTATGAATCAGTTAACTCTCTTCCATATGTACCCAGAGACGATCTTGAGTGTATTGTTATTCCCATTATGCTCTGGTCTAATGTCGTGCACCTTACAAATTTTGACAACACATCATTTTGGCCAATCTATAGTATTTGTTTTTTTGAAAATCAATCTAAATATACCCATGGAAAGTCCATACCAGCAGCCTGCCATCATATTGCATATATCCTAATGGTATGTCTCTTGTTATCTGATACTTTGAGGTACTAACTTAACCACAAATTTTCAGTTCTCAAGTAACTTTCAGGATGAGTATACTCAGTATTTCCATAGAAGATCATCCAATAACATCAACACTCACTGTAGGCAGGAGCTAATGCAAGAAATATGGAGACTTTTGTTGGACAAGAAGTTCATGAATATACAGTATACAGATTTGGTCTAGTAATCAAATGATCAAATTGTACATCACTGTGCCTTCCCTCAGTTCTACACATATGGTGCATATTATTTCAACATGTAATTATGAGTCTACAGTTTGTTATGTTATTATTAGCTAATCTCCACTTCTAGAATTTTGTTTGCATATATCAAATCTCTCATCTTGTGTCCTTATCTGCATTGTTTGGCTGAGAAAGTGAATGTAAATGTATCTGGAATGAGTACACTAGCCAATATGGAGATGTGCAGGAATAATATTTGACTCTCTGACCAATTACATAAAAACAAGATCTTCAAGGCTCACTGATACATTTTTAAACATGGTCATGATGCAAGTATCAATGGTGTTCATGTGAAAAACATCTTATCAGATGAATCCTTGGTCCCAATGAATATATGTACTAACTTGAATACTTTTGAGGGTTATCAACTCTAAATTGACTAAAAATATACTCTAGAATGCTTTCTCAGAGCAGATCACAGATAACAAATTCAATTACATTCTTACATATGTTTGTTGTTGACCTTTTACATGAATTTGAGCTTGGGATCTGAAAGGCTGTCTTTACTCATTTAATGCATATTTTGTATGCTGCAGGAGGAATATTAATACAAGAGCTGAATTATAGATAATACAGTGGTTCTTTCATTCTACTCAATAATATTCACCAAAAAATGCAGGTACCAAAGAATTCCGATCTTTGGATGATGAACAATCCAGTGGTTTCACAAGAATGCCTTAGCAATGAAGCATCTCACAGCATGGGGCTTTGAAGATTTTATTCAGGTAAGCAATAAGATATGTATATGTTACATATTTCAACCTAACTGACAACTATATCTAGTGTGCTCTACTGGTTTTTGAGAGCCTTTGCCAGTATAACACAATGACATCATGCTTGACTTACTATTCAACCTCACAGTCTGGCATGCTTTTGCCAAACTCCAACTCCATATGAATCAGACTCTCAACCTCTTTGATACAGCCACTGATTATCTTGGACATTTAACCCACAAGTTTCAACATATGACATGTGCCTATTACCACACCACCAAACTGCCTTAGGAACATGCAGCTCAGAAACATCACACAGCCATGTTATCAGCTAAGCAAGGCTGCACAATCTCCTCCACTTCACATCCTAAAGTAAAAAACTTAAATCTCCACATGTACAAGTTTCATTCATTGGGTGATTATCCAGATACAATACAGTGGCTCAAAAAAGTGTCCCAATGTTTGGCTATTTTGAAAAACTTGACATTTGCAGGAGAACCAAAAGGCATTAGCTTGAACCTTTGCTGGGTCATTGATAGCCCTAATCCTTGCCCTGAAGATGAGCTCTTAGTCATATGATTTGGCTGTCATGGCACTGAGATATAGCCATATTAAAATGACATGTCATTGGGACACTTTTTTGAGCAACATTTCTATTCTATAATTTAGTACTTTGTATGCCCTCCCTTTGCTTTTATCACTGCCTCTAGTCTTCTAGGCATACTATCTATCAATCCTTGACACTCCTCAACCTCTATCTTTCCCCACTCCACTTTGATTCTTTTCCAAAGCTCCCATGCTCCTTTTGGTGGTATTATATAGTTATTGAGTTTTCTTTTGAGGATTTTCCAGAGATGTTCAATGGGATTAAGGTCTGGAGATTGTGCTGGCCAGTCAAGAAGCTTGATCCCTTGAGATTCCAGCCACTCCTTGGCTCTTTTAGAGATGTGCTTGGGGTCATTATCTTGTTGAAAGATAATGCTCTCCTCAGGAATTCCAGAATTTTCCATGGAAGGAAGCAGATTATTCTCCAAAATGGAGACATACTGCTCAGCATCCATCCTCCCTTTAACCTCTGCAAGAATCCCCACTCCATTCCAACTCATACATCCCCAAACCATCAAGGAACCTCCTCCAAACTTTACTGTTCCCTGGACTTCCTTGTTTTGCAAAGGCTTTCCTGCCAATTTCCACACATACTTTCTTCCATCTGACCCAATCCTGTTGATCTTGGTTTCATCTGACCAAATGACTCTAGTCCAGTCCTCCACAGTCCAGTGTTGGTGCTTGAGAGCAAAGGCTAGCCTATGTTGCCTATGCTTCATAGACAAAAGTGGCTTTTTTGTCTTAACTACAGCCTTGAGAGATGCAGGCTTGAGAACATTCCTGATAGTTTGAGCAGAGACAGGAGAGGAGAGAGCAGAATTGATGAGCTGGGTGGCCTGGACAGCATTTTCAACTCTGCCAGAGGTGGTACTAGAGACAATTATCCTTTTATCAGTAGGAGAAAGTTTGGAAGGACATCCTAATTTGATGTTTTCCTTGCCTGGGTGGATCTCTTTGATAACCCTGGCCACAGTAGACTTCCCCAGACCAGTTTGGGAGGATATCTGCCTAGTAGAAAGGCCAGATTCAGAAAGAAAAAGAATATTGGCTCTAGCAGAGGAGGAAATGGATTTCATGATGAAGTAGGGTTAGCTGGATGGTATCTCTGCTCTTTATATCATTTGGAATTATGTAAGTGACATAATCAGACTGGGTTGAAGCACAGCATCCATCAGAATCTTATGTTATTCACTAAATGAGAGTTGATAATACAATATCAGGGTCAAATAAATGTCCCAATGACATGTCACTTTAATATGGCTATATCTCAGTGCCATGACAGCCAAATCATATGACTAAGAGCTCATCTTCAGGACAAGGATTAGGGCTATCAATGACCCAGCAAAGGTTAGAGCTAACACCTTTTGGTTCTTCTGCAAATATCAAGTCTTTTCAAAATAGCCAAACATTGGGACATTTTTTTGAGCCACTGAAAATTATCCTTCTGGGTAGACTGAGAAATAACTGCATAGACTTCAATTTTGCAATCAAGAAAACTCCTTGGAAGCCATTGTTTTCCTTGATCCAGATTATGTCATGCATAGAGTTTATCTTATTTCCGCATTTGCATACCATCACACTACAGACTTGCTTGGAATCTCAAGAGTATGCTGAAGACCAGATGGAAACAATCCACACATGGATTGGAGATATTACTATATAAACATATAAGTCTTCAGATATTTGAATTACATTTTAAGCTACTAATACTATTTTAGATTCATCAACCACAATATTTTCACGAGATTCCAAGGGGGCAATGTCAGTCATAAAGCTACTTGGGAATGGAACAACTTTCTTTTTGAGCGATATTGATAAACTGGTGGATAATGAAGATGACAATTCCAAGCTGAAAGAAGCAATACATGGGAAGTCTACCAGGGTTGAAAAGGTCAAGTCTGGGGAAGCTGGTGTTGGGGATGAGAACAGAGGTGAAGAAGAAAAAGGCAATAAAGATGGTGATGGTAATAGGAATGTAATTTTTTTTTTTTGAAGTTTGAAGTCAAGACCTGCAAAATCCTAAGGTTAAAAATGACAAGAATGACACTGAAAGCAAGACAAGTAAGAAGTTTAACAAGGAGGACCCTGACCATGTTATTCCTGACTTAGATGAAGAGTTGGATGATGATATTTATGCTAGAGAGAGTTATGGTGTACTATAGAGTATTATACTCTCATATACATTCTTATGTCACCTACTAAGTTAATCACACATCTTGTCATATCTAAGTATGGCCAATGATATATCAATATACTTCAGATGAATATCTGGTAATTAGTGTATATTAGTAGGATGTCATCAGATGTGACATAATTCAGTTGAATACTTAGTGTAGCTAAGTGCATGAGTTGTTTGCCTTTTCCCAACAAACATTGAAGAATTGAAATTGATTTGGTTCAACTGTGGTCTTGTTAATAAGGTGTAAGTGGTGTAAACAACAATAAACATGTCTAAATGTATGCTAGTTAACACTACTAGGTTTCTAGGCTTTGTTAGAAAAAGTTAGAAGGTCAAATGAGTCAATTGCTATAAAAGGCAATAACTTTGTGGCTGGTAATCTGCAGATATGCTGGATTGTTGAGATGTAGAGATGTTCCAGATTAGGCTGGAATGGGTTCACACTTCACTTAGTTCACTCAGATAGATTATGATAACACAATCTTATTGTTTCACTAAGGAGAATGCTATTCAGGGCTTGTTTGGCTGTACTGTCACTTATCCCTTTAGGTGGGTAGTCAGCAGAGTAGCAGTGATGTATGGGTTCTAGTAGTATTATATTATTGGGGATCTGTTCCCTTTTGTTGCCCTATTTAGGGTTTTCTCTCAAAAGGTGTCCTATATTACTTGTGCACTAATGCTACAAGTATTTTACTCCTAATAATAGCATGACTCACCCTATCCTCTGACTGGCTCTAACTGGGTCTGACATCTGTGCTGAAAGGGTCTGGAATGGCCAAAGTTGCCACCGCCATTCAGACGGAGTTTGCATTCAATGCCTGTGCATCAAACACAAACTCGCAGGTCTGCACGCCTGCAGGCTGCCCATTTCATCCCATTGATCTTGTCGATGGACTCCCACAGTGCACCCGGTGGCCCCGACCCATCCACCACATCCACCACATCCACTGAACCATCCAGAGGCCATGGCCGAGGATCCAGGGATGGTGGGCTTTGACGCTGAATTCAACAAACTGTTGTCATCACCCCACCTCCATCCAAAACTTCTCAACCCAAGCAGTTCACCATCCACTGGTCTGTGAAGCAGACCAATAGCCTTGTTGCATGGCTGAAGTCGCATCCTGCCGACTTTAGTATTTTTTTTTCAGAAAACAAAGCTGAACATGCCGAGATGATAGAGAAACCAATGGATAAGGACAAGACAGCAATTTCTGCAGTAATTGCCCAGTACATCTTCGGTGGTGACCCGGATTGGCAAGAACAGTTAGTTGCCATGCCGAAAAGATTTTCGGTGTTGGTAACAAACCGACTCAGCTAGTATGTCAATTGTGAAATCAATTTTACTGTGTAACTAATTTCTACAGCCTTCAGAAGACGTTCATGCAATACTATCGCACTATTCATCAAACGGGACAAGATGTCCAACCTGGCATTGATGTGGCCAACTTGCAAGCTGCAATATCCAAGGAATTCCCTTGGTACAACGATCTGTTCGCCATTTGGAATGGGATTCCAAATTTCACCACAAAACTCTCAAACTTGGCACTGGGCAAGTCCTGTGGTACAAATTTTCTTAAGGTTGTTGCCCTGAATAAAGTAGTTCCTGTCATCCACCAACCACCAGCCACTATCCCAGTGGTTCAAACTGTGCCCGGTGCTCTGCCCACTATGCCTGGTCTGCCCCTTTCTTCAGAAAATCCAGACTACGAGATGGATTGGGATGAGGGTGAGCATGCTGAGGACAAGGAGGAAAATGAAGATATCATCAGAGAAGATGCCATTCAAGTTGTTGAGCCACTGTCGAAAGGCAAGTGTAAGGTATATATAAAAATTCTAGTATTCTACCATATTAACTTGAATATTTTGAGGCTGTTGATCACCCCGACTTGTTTGACGATGAGGAGTCCCAACTTGAAGATGACGATGTCACATCCAACTACCACTCTCGTCAGTCAGGCTTTCAGTTCATGGCATCCAAGACAGGTAATTCTCATACCACTACCACTACCAGTGATGAACTGCGGCATCATTTGCATCTCCCTGCTCCCACTTCAACAAGATTCCACCCCCACTCCTATCCTACCTCATCTGGCACTTCCTTGCAAGTTGGTTCCTCCCATATCTTTTCACCAATCTCATCTCATTCAGCAGCCTCGCCATCATCTTTAATGACTTGCTTGTTCTCTTCTCCACCCATTGATTCCCTCTTCTGCTCAATCTTGGTTACATGGCCTCTTTCCAAGGTGAAACTCTCTAGTCGCTGTATACATAATTCCCGTGTTGTAGGGTTGTAGTGACCAGTATTGTATGCCATAACGGAGAGTAATTGGTGGTCAATTTGTGTTGTTATACTAGCCACTTTAAACATACTTTACATCCCCCTTTCTGTCCTTGTGACCCATCATCGCAGACACCTCAGAGCTGGACCTCAGGCTTAAAAGCAATCTGTTGGTGTTTGTGACACACCTGAGTAAGCCCTCACCAAATTGTTGCATATATGGTCATCCGCTGTACAAATAAGGATAATGTTGCTACTGGGCATATAGCACTAGCCCCTGTCATCCACTGAGTGTCTAGTGGTCTGTGTGGCCCTCATATGCTAGTTGGGGCAGGTTCGCATGATCACCTATGATGTCATGTGCAGTTCGTTAGGGGAGTTTATCTCAACTTCTCCCTGTGAACACCCTTCCTGTAGCACGGAAGTTATCCTCCAGTTCCTTCTCATGCCAATTGTCTGCTCTCGTCAACAGTTCTTTTTACCATCTTCTTGATTTTCTGCATAAATCTGTGCATGCTGCCATGTGCTGCTCAGTAGCCATCATATGCTCTAGTATTCACCTCCCACACTCTCTGCCCAATGCTCTGGGCACATCCTTCCTTGGTCTCTATCCACCATGGCACATCACCGCTGTCCACAATCTATTACTCTATGTGAGCTGCTTCAGCTCATTCTTGCCGGCCGTATCCGACCAAATAACCTACTCACTCGCATACTCACCACCCTCCTCTATGTGCTCCACTGACAATGAGTTTCCGATCCCAGATTACAACACCTAGGCCCTTTCAGGCCGTCTCATCCAGATACGCCCAAATGGTAGCAGCAATTGCAGATATTGAGGTTGAATCAACTGGTGCTACTACAGCTCCAGCTACCCCCACTCCTCGTTCACCCCTTTCGCCTCATCAGGCACCACCGATTGGTATAATGCCGTTTGAGATACTGGTGCACCCACCCACCTCTGAACCAAACAATCCAATGTTTAGAACACACCATGTCCCCCCTATGGACCCCATCGTGACCTGGCTCCAAGCCTTCGAGATGTGGCAGAGGATCTACCAAGCTGTGGAAGCTGCTGCAGGCAATCTGCCTCCTTCTCCCCTGAATCTTACCCAGAGGACTTTACCCATCCAGCAACCTTCCCCATGTCGCCCTCTTCCACAACCCCCATCATTGCCTTCGGGCTCACCTGGATTCCCTAGAGCACTCACTCAAGGATTCCCCGGCCCCTCACCCCACTTAGGCAAATCCCTCGCCTCCAAGCTGGAACATTACAACAGCAACAAGGATCGCTTCATTTCATGGTGTGCCACCATGAAGCTTTATCTCCAGGGCTTTGAGACCACACCCTATGACTATCAAAAAATCCTCATCATGCTATCATATCTCTGAGGAGCAAACACAGCCGGACACTTCATGGACCTCATGACGGAATTCAATGTGGTGAACATGATGACTTACTCCACCTTCAAGGAAAAACTGAAGAAGCAGTTCCAACCAGCTAGCCTGGTTCGCAATGCTCAAAAGAAACTCTTCAAATTGAAGCAGGGCAAAGACACAGTCAAGGATTACTTTATTCGACTTCATCAGCTCGCAGAGGAGGCCAAGTTTGCTGTTGGTGCAAACAGGCAAGTCCTTGTAAGCCAGATCCGCTATGTAATAAGCTCTGACATCATGGAATATGTACATAGAAAGAAGTCAACCAGAGATAATTGACTCTACCAACATTCTGGAATTGGAGACAGCACACATTCAAGCAGTGTGTTATGATTTTCCTCCTTTATCCATGCATCGTTCTTTTCTCTTACTTCTCTATGACGTGTACATAGAGACAAATATTTACTTCTAATGTCAGTTTTCTTCTCTTGATCAATATGAATGTGATTCTCTTCTTACTTCTTTAGTTTAACTCCTTGTTTCCTTTCTTGACATGCTTATCTCCTTTCTTGTCACATTGGTCCGTGCACAGAACACATGACCATTCTCTTAGGTTCTTTCTCCTTCTTTTCCTTTCTCATCATGCTGGTCCATGCACCTAATCCCTAGCTATAAATACCTTGTTGTTCCACTGTAGTCTACATTCTTGATCTGTGCAATACTAGCGTATTTTAAGTCTCATCCTTAGATCAAGTCCTTACTCGATATCCTTGAGTCTTTGAGACTACTCTTGTCTAGCCGTTGCTAGAACCTTCATCCTTTGACCCTTGCGAACATCAACTCTCTTGACATTGGTCTCTTAGTGAGCATCACCTAGAGCAGTTGATTAGTATCAAGGCTATCTTTGTATGCTACGCATAACACAATGGAGGTGCTTCTGGAGATAGCCGAAAAGAAGAAGACTGTGTATGCAACTGGTCCCACCTACGCTCCCTGATTCACACCTCATCTCCGTCCCACATATAACGCCTCCACTGGACTCCCACCAGCTGCAGCCGCTCCTGCAGCTCGACCTCACCCAAATGCCACCAGTACATTCAGTGGTCAAGGTGCTCCCATGGAGCTAAACAATGTGTGTGCAGCAGGAGTCTGCTGCAAATGTAGCAAGCCTTGGCCCTGTATGGACCACCCCTCATGCTCATCCCAGACAGGCAAGAAGCATTGCAATTAACAAGCAGGAGATTCATCCAAAGATGTTCGCAAACCTACGTGCCATGATGATGGACACTGAGAAAGAAGAACCTACCGTAGCATACACCTCAGATGTAGCTTCCAACTCATCTTTTTTTCTTGTACAGTAGACACCAGTCGCCCTGCTGTACCATCACTTAAGTTATTTCCATCAAATTGACTCCTGGCTCTTAGTAGTGATGAGACTGAACAAGATGAAGCTCTGGCGAACCTCCCCACACTGTTATAAATACACATATTTTCAAACATTTTTTATCGTTCATTCCATTTACTTCAAAGGTCACGTGACTACAACACGTGATCGTGAGAACAATCACATGACCCAAATCACGTGACCTACCTCACCTCTTTAATCTCCGTCATTTTCACACCTTATCTATTCCCACGTTCATTACCGCTTTTCACACATTCATCTTCGTTATCTCTTTCTCACAAACACTTCTTTACTATACCCATATACAGTAATACATCTCACGCATAGCTTGGTCCGTGCACCAACCTATAACATATATAAAGTAGACAGTTGATGACTGAGTCCCTCAGTCTAATTCACTTTGTTCATCTCAATAGTCATTGCCTTGGCCTTAGGTCATTGTAGACTGAGTTGTTCGGAAAGGACCCCCATACCCTCATCCCCTTGAGCCAGGACACGTGTAGCCTGCGAGACATAAGATCTGAGCTGTGTGTTGTAGGAGATTCCCTCTCATAACACACACCAGAAGTAAAAATAACCATTATACCATGTCCTACCCCCCAAAAAAGGGTAATCTTCAACCCATCTGTAAAAAAAGACAACGGACTGAATGACTGCCACACCATACCATGAACAAAACCCAAGGAATCCTAACGAAAGAAAAAGATGACCTCTCATTCATGGTTGAATATGCTAGACCCTTGGTCTGTGCATTGGATGAAAGCTCAGGTGGAGAACACTGATGTTGAATGCAGCATCAAACACCTGAAGTCTTCCATCCATGATACCAGAATGATCGAAGTGTCTCGGAACCTCATCCAGGATCTCTGAAGGATGATCACAAACAACACATATTGGATATTATGCGAGTTGCAACACGCCCCCAAATTCCGCAAAGCATCCCCCCATCTACCAAAAAGGAACTCCCTCAAAGTTCCAGTACCACTCACCCTGGCCAATGGAGAGAAGGCTGAAGTGAAAGCCCTTATTGATTCGGGCTGTACAGGTTCATCCATCCATGAAAACTTCGTGGCTGAAAAGGGAGTACCAACCAACTTTCTCCCCTATGCACTCACCGTGTACAATGCCGATGGCACCACTAATGCCAGAGGCAAAATAGAGAGGTTTGTTATTGTCAAACTCCAGGTCCAAGACCACAAGGAACAGATCGCCCTGGCTGTAACCAACCTAGGACCCAATATGATCTTCCTTGAACACAACTGGCTGAAAATGCACAACCCAGCCATCAACTGGAGATCAGGACAAATCTCATTCCACTGTGAGAATGGCCACAGAGTCACCTCAGTGGATGAGGAAGACGACGAACCGAGTGAAGACTTTGCCCCCTTACAAGGAGACCACCTCTTCCAAGTCAACATAGACAAGTATATATGAAATATCGCCATGAAAGTAGCTATCAAAGACTATGCTCAAAAAAAAAAAAGACCTTCAAGGAAGCAGCTCCCCAGTACGTCCACGAATTCAAAGATGTATTCACCAAAGAAAGCTTTTATGCACTACCCCTGAGACACCCTTGGGATCATGTGATTGAATTACTCCCCAGAAATCACAAGGTAGATTGCAAAGTGTACCCTTTCAATCCAGGAGAACAAAAGGAGTTTAATAACTTCCTCGAGGAGAATCTCAAGTCAGGACATATCTGCCCTTCCAAATCCCCTTTCACATCTGCCTTTTTCTTTATCAAAAAGAAGGATGGATAACTCTGCCCCATACAAGACTACCGTAAATTCAATACAGTCCCTATTGACTTCTATGCAGGCGAAAGCAATGGAAACAACAAACAATGGGCTTTTCCAGACTTTTGCTTTGCCTCCCGTGGTTAGAACACTATAAGCTAGGGAAATAGTTACCTCCTAGATGAAACAGTATCTAGGTCTACTAGATGTGAGTCAGTGGGATACTTAGTGTAACTAAGTGCACGGGTTGTTTGCCAATTCCCAACAAACGTTGAAGAATTGAAATTGATTTTGCTCAACTGTGGTCTGGTTAGTAAAGTGTTAGTGATGTAAACAATGGTAAGCATGTCTAAATACTGTATATGCTCAGTCAACACTACTAGGTTGCTAGGCTTTATTTGAAAAGGGTAGAAGGTCAAATGAGTCAATTGCTATAAAAGGCAATGACTTTGTGGCTGGTAATCTGCAGATATGCTGGATTGTTGAGATGTTGAGATGTTCCAGATAGTGCTGGAATGGGTTCACACTTCACTTAGTTCACTCAGATAGGTTGTAATAACTCAATCTTATTGTTTGCTAAGAAGAGTGCAATTCAGGGTCTGTTTGGCTGTACTGTCACTTATTCCTTTAGGTGGGCAGTCAGCAGAGTAGCAGTGATGTATGGGTTCTAGTAGTATTATATTATTGGGGATCTGTTCCCTTTTGTTGCCATATTTAGGGTTTTCTCCCAAAAGGTGTCATATATTACTTGTGCACTAATGCTATAAGTATTTTACTCCTAACAATGCAACTAGCAGTCCAACTATGGATATGGTCCTCCTTAAGGTCCTCTGTGGGATACCTGTAAGGGGTACTCCAAGTGGGTTGAGAATTATTCTCCTTGAAAGAAATTCTCTGGTTGAGGCAATTTCTGATTGAGAAAGTCCTCAAATTGTGAGAGTAAAACCTGCAAGGGTAAAAACCAGGTCTCCTAGTGGCCTGAAGGACTCTCCTTTTATAGACAAATATAGGAGCTTGGCTAGCCAATCAGAAGGGTTGGCTGCTTATGAATGCCAAGCTCTTGCTGACTAATGCATGGAATGCTATGGAACATCATAAAATCTCATGGAACTCTATGGAATGTCATGGAATACTGGTTATGTGATGCAAGACTACATATGTAAGATATGGTCACATGGTTGTTTTCCATCTCTCACAACAAAGATAGATATTTACATTAGCCATGTATGTATGTACTTGTAAATAGTAACAAAGCTATATGTAGGAAAAAAACATTAATATCTCCTGGATTTCTTAATCAAACATTCTGAAAGTTGGAGGAGTAGTAGGTCATACTAAAGTTTATTAGGCCCTAGAGTATTGAAAGATTCTAACTATGATATGTTAGTTGCATCCGAGATGTGTGCAGAACAGCACTCACAAAGTAGAAGTTGCCCCAAATCTTCTTCATCTTGTCTCTCTGCCGCTCATTCAACTCAACCTCCTTATGGATGTCAGGAAAGACCAACACTTTGACTGGCCATCTAGTCTTGAAGTCAAAGTCAAAGATAAGCTTGGTAAAGTACTCAAGCTGTTCCTTACTTGAGACAAACTTCCAATTGCCTCTCTGATAAAAATGATCCACAATCCATGCCATCTGGTCAGCACAGAGGTCAAATGGGTAAATATTGTAAGCATGCTGTCTGTGTGCGCTTGCTGGCCTGGCCGCAGGTAGTAAGCCTAGACAAGTTGTGGAGATCCAAACAACTTACATTTTTTTTGACTCAAAGGATAGTTGTCAATGCTTGCTGGCAGGTCCTCGCTGACTCTTTATGAGTCCCACCCAGAACACCTTTTTCACGTAGAAGGTATGGTCATGTATCATTATCACTGAGTGTTTCATTCCATCTGGATCTTTGTTACACTCATGCCGTCTCTTCTTTCTTCTTCCCCCGCATGTCTCACAAGTGGACCTCCAAAAAGCCTCGCCTCGTCAAGTTTGATGACCCAATGACTGGGGAAGAGGTGGAATACAGGTGACATCACATATTCCATGCTCATGAAGATGGTGATGTTTCTGTCTGAATGGCATTTATTGCTGCTAAGGCATCCGAGTCAAATATCGACAAACTATCTGCCATGGTAGACACCTTGTATGACACTTGGCAAGAAGTCAGACAATCAAACGAACTCACTGAACCTTTGGAGACTGATGGAGATACCAATGTGCAAGGGAGAAAGAAAATGGCCAGGGTCAGTGTAATTCATCAGCACATATACTCATTTCATGTGCAAGTTTTTGCCACCAACATGACCACCCTCTACTGCAGTGGCTTCCCAAACAAAGTGCTTTTCTCAATGAATTTATCCGCCTCGAAGGCCGAGGAGGTAAAGACCGTGAAGCTTGTGATTGTGGCAGTAATGCTTCTCCTCAATACCATTGTGAGGATTGTTTTGGAATGGATCTAACATGTGCTGCATGTATCCTGGCACATCATATTACCTATCCGCTGCATAGAATTGAGGTAAGATTTTTATTTTTATGTTCCCACCGTTAATTTTAAATAATGCAAACAGGAGTGGAATGGTGACTACTTCCAACATGTAATGCTCAAGCATTTGGGACTTCGTGTCCAATTGGGACACCCTCTGGGTGTTGTTGTATGCTATGATTGCAAACAGGCTCCTGGAGACAACTTTGTGGTAATCGACACTAACAGTTTACACGAAATTAGCTTGGACTTCTGCAGGTGTGAGCAAGCACAAACACCATACAAACAACTCCTTCACAGGCATTGGTTTCCTGCGACCACAACAAAGCCACATACTGTGGTGACATTCTTGGTTCTAAAGAATTTTCATTTGCTGTCGTTGGAGTCCAAGGTATCTGCTTACAAGTTTTATTACAGCCTTGCGTGACTCACTGACAATACAGGGCTTATGGAAGTTTGAGTATATATGTTCTTTTATTTTCATTCCTCATTACTGACAACACACATGATCGTTATAGTGCTTTCATGCGGATGACATGAGAATACCGCCACCTGAAGCAACTCAAACATGCTGGGAGAGGGCACGATCTGAAAGGCATTGAGGCCACACAAGCAGGCGAGTGTGCCGTAAAATGCCCCACCTGTCCCCATCCAGGGATCGACTTGCCATGGGGTTGGGAGATGAAGGATGCTTCGCAAGGGTTTGTGTTCCCTCGCATTCCATAGGTCATGATTACTGATGAATTATTTTAGCTGGATTTATGCTCTTTTCATCGCAATTGATATGAATTTTCACTTGAAACAGAAAACGGTATCGTCAGACCACACTGATCCAAGCCTCAACCACAGATGGGCATACTTCGTCGAAGAGGAATCTTACAAGGCATACTAGGGGGCTTGAGCGAATGTCTGTCAAGAGGTGAGTAAATTTGTAGACGTGACAATAAATGCTGATATTCCCAATAGCAAAGTACATGTGTCAGTCACAATGCTGTCAATATGGCTGACTCAAAATTGTCATGCGGACTGGCAGCTACTGGGGTCAGGACTATAGACTGTGTGTGACATGAAATGAAGTTGCCCAATGGTGATGGTGATCTTCAGAAGGGAGAAAGGTAAGTATTTTATCTTTAATTATTGCTATTGCACACTTATTAGACAGGTACATAAACATGGACTATCTAGTCTGCTCAGCCATCGCACACTTTGCACTTATCATGTTCAACTTTTCATATGATATTGCAGGTCAGTGGCACAAGAAGCTGTGGACCCATGTGTCCACCATGCCAGAATGAATCTGTTTGAAGCATGAAAGCAAGATTGTCCACTTTTTCATTCCAAACTTCCATCTGAAGACTCATGTACAAAACTGTCAGACTAATTTCTCATTTAACTTCTCGTGTTGGGTAGGTTGAACCGATGGGGAAGCACCTGAATGCAGTTGGTTGACTTTCAACCATGTGGCTTTAAGCATGAAAGAAATGGGACATGGTGCATGCCGTGATCACCTCGACGATCACTTTGGGGATTCTAATTGGAAGAAACGGTTTGATTTTGGTATGCGGGGTTCATCATTAGCCAGGATGCTAACTTTATATCCTTGCAGGTAAAAGTATGCTATGCAAATCGACTGAAGGTCTGTGGATTGTACAGCTTCATGGTCTCGAACTTGAGAAGCTCAAGGCTACCATTGAACTGACACTGATACAAAAATGGACCATCAAATTGCAAAATTGGGAAGATGACAAGTCGAGACCCAATCCGTTTGAAAACCACATAACCCGTAAGTGTTGAATACAATGGTCACTTTCATATTACAGTGTGTTTCAATACTATTCAGCCATGATACAGTCTGCCATCAGGCTGCGTCTTGTGGAGCAGGAAGCATGTGATCTACAAGAAGAAGCAGACAAGTGGATGCACATCGATATTTCACCCATTGTATTGATTGCATCCGGGATGGACATTCAAGACTTACAGTAAGTGCTGTCTTCTGGTGATTGACATGAATATACATCTAACTGTCACAAGACGCCGATTGGCCAGGGATAGGGATGAACTAGGATTGCATGCGACTGACCTGCAGAAGAGTAACATTACCGTGCATCGGAATGCTCTTCAAAGGAGAGTAGATGGAAAGATGCAAGCACAGTTATTATATATGCCTTCAGTGGCAGCACTGTGTTCCATGGCAAGTGATAATGCTGAACCGGACACTACAGAGAGAGTCAAACTCTGTTTGCCCTTGAAATTTAGTCTGGGCACTCCTTGCAATGAACAATTGAGGACCATTGAATGGGAGTTGAGGTACTCGCAAGCTAATGACGCCCTCAATGAGATTTGTCAGGTCATTTCATTCAATTGCATGCTCATGCTAACCACGCTGACTTCTATGCAGGTGAAAGCAATGGAAACAACAAACAATGGGCTTTCCCAGACTTTTGCTTTGCCTCCCATGGTTAGTGTTGAGAATCATGGTATTCGTCTTCAGACTTCTATTCCATAACCATGATTCTAGATTACATCACATGATCTATTCTAGACCATGTCACATGACTTAATTGACATGTGATATGAGACACACATGTGATAGGTGATGACGATATTCATCTTACTCATATTTGATATGATTTATCATCTTATGATAGAGCTTGTTATGCTATTGGATAGCTGACTGATCATTACTGCGGATTACTCATATCTGCTTATCCTGCTTACTGATCAGCTTATTGATCATTCCATGACATTCTATGACATTCCATGAACTACCCTAATATAGGAGATATAGTACATACGGACAAATAGTCCTCTTACTATATATACCAGGGCCTTATGCCCTCAATCTCTCTAACAGAGACAGTTATCTCTTTTTACCCTGTTCACTCCACACACACTCAAGACTCTGTGTTGATCTCAAGATCATTCAAGTAGTGAGTCTCACACTACTGTTCACTCCTCACATTGCCCTGCGCACCCATTCAAGGTACCTTGTACTTCGAAACTGGCACAATTCCACCAGTACCATGAGATATTCAAGGAGGGTGACAACCCCATTGTTTCCACATTTTCTCTACTGCGTCAACATGCTGCAAAGCACTACCCATCTGCATGTTGTTGCAGTGCTCAGATTGGATGAGAACAAAATGGATATGTGGTGAACTAGTTACATGACCAGGGAAGTCTATGCAATGCATTGTAGCAAACGCTAGCTGTGTTGTGAGCAGTTGGGTGAAACCTGTAGGGTTTCCGGCCTAAGGCAAGACCCTGATCTGTGAGTGGGCCAGGTGAGCTGTGATTCTAGGAGTCCTTGGCAATGTGTGCAGCAAAGCGAAAGGCCCACTGACTAGGAGCTAGAAGGGCTACTCACTGTTAGTGTACTGGTGGCATAGCTACTTGATTGAATTCATCAAGGAGTTGTTGGTTGGCTTGCAAAAAGGATACCAGTATTAGCACATGGTGTCATAGATAAATGGTAAAGGCGTTGCCTGCCCATCTTTCCATTACTTTTACCACGTTGAACAGTACACCCTTGAGTAAATAGAACAAGATGCCACCTATGCATAGACTGTGCCTTTGGAGGTTCGTGAGACCACATTGTTTGACAATGGTTGTGATGTGGGTTGTGAACTGGGTTTTAAAAAGGGGGTGCAAACCGTATTTCAGGTGTGTTCAAGCGAAAAGATGTGCATTGTTGGGCCCAGGGTTAACACATAGGTGATTCTGTAGTGCAGCCTCCGGGTCTGTTATGCAGTCAGATTGTGGGGTGCATTGCATTGTTTTGCCTTTTTCGGGTTCACATTTGGTGGCCAGCAAGGCAAATTGGAGTACTGGGAGATTGTTGGGATCTCGCAGGAGTACAATGTCTCTGTGTGTAATGTGTTTGGTAGGGTCAAAACTCTTTATGGTTTTGACCGTGAATTCGCCCAGCCTAGTTATGGAGTAGAATACAGTTACCATGCATGCAAGGATGGCGGCGTCACACAGATCATTTAGATCGAGCTGGGCTCATATGATTTTTAAATCTTCTACTGTCATAGGCGGGCTCTTGGCTTTCTTGGAGCTGGGCAGAGCGAGTCTCAATGCCCCTTGTAGCATGTGGCAAAGTTCATCTGAGTCTATTGACCACAGATGGCCATGCAATAGATGCCAGGCTTGTACTCCTGCTGAGTAGTTGGCTATCATTGTACCTGAGTATGCGCTGGCACAGCTAAAGAGGAAGGAAAGGAGTAAATTACGTGAGACTGGGCACTGTTTGGTTTCTGAGATGTGATTGATGTCACAGTAGACGTGAAAAATTAAGAGCCCTGTTCCATACAGCTCCTTTGTGCTATCTGCTCAGGAGGCTCCAATTACCTCTAGAATGTGATTCAAAGCTGTGTCTGACACATCCGATCAAGGTGGGTCAGATGGTGTCCAAAAACGAAGTCTGTCTTTGGCAAGACAATGCGGGTGGTTTGACAATGGTAGAGAACATAGGTTGGGATGGTATGGACGAGGCCTGCTGGAATTGGAGTATTCAGTGGTGGCTGGGGATGGTGGGAGTAGCAGGGAGTTGAAATGGAATGCAGCACCAGACTCAAGCATCTTGGATGATACTGAAGAGAAGCTCATCCTCAAGCTGGGCCTCTGCTCAAGCTCACTTACTTTCTTCCTGTTGGTCTCGGATGTGACCAAGAGCTTGAGTCGCAAAGTTGGAGTATTTGCCTTCTTTGATCTCTCTGAGCTCTCATACCAAAAATGGGTCGTCAGCATCTGTGAGGAAGTCTTGGAGATGCTCTGGTAGAGCAAAGGGCAGAAGCAAGAGGTGGGGTGGGTCATAGCATCCTCTGGATGGTTGGTCGGCAGGGTTGCTAGCACTGGGTATATAATGTATGACAACACTTTCGATGTGCTGGGAAATCTCGATGAGAGCGTGGATATGTTTGAAAATTTCATTGATGGCATGATTGCGGTGCCTGCTGATTTTCCATCCTTTGATGACTCCTGTGTTATCGCTGTGTACAACAATGTGCTGCAGTTGGTTGAGGATAGTCTTGAGAGCATAGAGTAGAAGTTCGAAGCTAACGGCTTCTGCCCATCTGATGTCCTTGGTGCCTCTGTGTAAGGACCAGTCTGATCTGAGGCACCATGCTTTCCATTGCTTGCTGATGACAATACCGATGCCAATGTCAAAACTGGCATTTGAGAAAGCTCTTGTGTCATGGCGAGTTGGTGTGAGGCGAATGGTTCTGATGACTGTGCCAGTAGAAATTCGGTTCAACCACCAAAGCAGGTCTTTATCCAGGCCTTTGTTTGGGTGATGGAGTAAGAAAGGGTTCTTACTGCACATTGCCAACATGCTTTCCAGACCTGTGAGATAAGCCTGGCACTGCAGGAGGATGGAGGCAGCATGCAAGAGTTTACTGTAAAGTTCCTGCACATGTTTGAGGTTGTGCCTTGGCTACATTAACCATTTGCTGATGGCCACACTGTATTTGTCAATTTTGAATGGGCTGAGTGATACCATACACATTTCTAGATTCCAGATGAAACCTATGTAGAGAGTTGAGTCGGCGAATGGTTGGTCTTTTGATTTCTCCCATTGTATTCTGAGTTCCTCCAAGATCGCATCTATGTCAGATAGCTCATAGATGTAATGCTTGTCACTGTCTCCTTAGGGCAATGTGCTGGAAAAATCTTTTAGTGGTCAACTGCAGTCCTTGCTGAATTCGTCTGATATCCCATCTGGCGAGGGGGAACCCATGAAGTATATGCGTGAACCAATGTGTTGTAAACCAGTGAGGCAGATCTCTTCCTGCCATTTGTGTCGCATATTGTTGTATTCTGGTAAGCAATTGCATGAGATCCTAAAGAAGATGTGGTCATCGACCTATTTGTCAAATGGGCCAATGCTGTGGGCTCGTAGGATTTTGGTGCCTGTGTCTGCTATGCATCCATATACTCTACAGGATGGGGATGTGCCGAAAGCTATGCAGGTGTCTATGTAAAACTGTGAGTCCAAAATCCTAATTACCACTGCAGGCCATTGCGACAGATGAAGTGGAATTGTGTGATAGGCTTCAGCAACATCTCGGGTGGCTGCTTGCAATCCTGTGGGTAGACACAAAATTAGTAAGTACGTGGTTGAGAATTTGCCCCAGGTACATGGGAACAAATCTGTATTGATGGAGCTATTGATAGATGGGTTTGGAAAATTAATTGTAGTATCTATGGAAAATAAAAAGTTCTAAATGAGCCTGAATTTATCAGGTCATCCCGGTTTGGGAATCATGGATAGTGGTGATGATTGAAATGGTCCTAGTAATTCTAATATGTCTGCTGTAAGGAAATGTTTGATGTATCTACCTTTGTAAATTTCTTTGTTTATGATGTCCTGAAACTCGGATGTGTAGAGGGATATTGTGGTGCTATTTGGAGGGGACTGTACATATTGTATGTGCAGATAACCTACTATGAAACCTTCTCGAAGTCCTGCTGCGATGGTGGGAAAGTGGTCAGTGAGACCTGCTGACCAAAGTGTGCTTTCCCAGGTGTCTGCTTTATAGGGAGTTTGTGGATGGAGCTTTCTCTGCTCTAGGGCACTGGTTGGCTCCATGCGTGAGTGCTCCACATCCTGAGCATGCATGCATGTGGTCATGTTTTCCTGGCATCCACATTCTCGCTGCCATAGGCTCAGAGGGTGACACCTCCATCTCTTGTTTGCAGGGCTTTGTTGACCCATTCACAGTATGTGTCATGCTTGTTGCCCCACCTGTGTTTGGCTGCTCATTGAATGACTGGGAAGGTGTGTTTGCCTCATCCAAGGCAAACTGCACATACTGGTAGGACAAGGGGAAGTGAGGGGGAATTTGCGTGTGATACTCCTGATGTGATCTGTGGTGATTCATTCCGAAAGGTGCACTGATGTTTGCCCTGCAATGATTCTGCTTGTTCTCTGGTTGGTGGGGACATGGGCCGTTTGGAAAGGCTGGGGTTGCATGTGTGCACTGGTTTGTAAGCATCCGTGGCTCTGCTTCCCGAGGCACCCCAATTGAATGTTTGTGTGTATGTAGAGGAAATGGTAAGAACAAGCACATCCTGAATGTGGGAGAAGGAACATGACATGTAGTGTTCTGTTAAGTAATGCATGAGTGAGAGAGATGATGACACGCCCAATAGCAAAGACGTGTTTGGTCATGATGAGACCAAAATACTGTCGCCCACGTCCCGGATGAAATCCGCATGAGTGTAGCCAACCCGTGTATGGAGCCGGGATGGGCCAAGGTACAAGGAAAAAAAGGGGGAGTGAAAGGAAAGATTGGATGAAAGGAAAAAAACAAAGGAAAGAATATATTGCAAGGTGAGTAGAGTGAGTGTGTAAATATCTGGTGATGTGCACCATTTGTACCACATCGATTTTGGCTGCAGTCCAACACTTCCTGGTGGTACTCATACAGGCATTCCATGTTGAGTGGTAGCAGTTGGAAGGTGTCTGGTGTCCCTATTGTCTTGTGCCAGTCTCTACAAATCCTCTCTTGGTAGATGAGTAGCACCTTCTTTTGGAATGTGCTGGGGTCATGTCACCAGCCATGGGATTCTAGCACAATCCAGAAGTCTCTGACCATCTCTATATGATCCTCTGGTCAACCCTGCTGCTTTAGTGCATTCAACATGCAGTAGCTGGCCTGATCAAACTTCTCCCAGGAAAGGTTCTCGTCCTTGACTTTGTGCTTTTTGCTTTCACTGACACCACCATCTGAAAGGTAGGACCTTTGTCTGTCCGGACTAGGGTCAGAAGGTCATCATCTCCAGAGCCATCTTCTTCTGCCTCATGGATGCCTTTGTTGGTGAAATTATGCAAGGAAACATAGTCACCCTTGCATAACTTGTTCAAAGTGTGCTATGAAGGCAATAAAAGGGTAGTAGAGGGTAGTGGGCAATTTGGTATGGGAGTGAACTTGTTTTTACACTTTTTTCACTCTTCTTACATTGCTTCCTCTTCTTCTGCTTCTCAAAGGGCACACTGTCATTCTTCTTCTTGTTCTGTTTGCTCTCACTGCTGATGCCTCGCTTCGGCCTCTTCATCACGCTGGTGTTTCCAAGCTGCAATGGCTTTGGTGTTATTGAAACACCAGAGATTCCAGAGCATGGCTACGGCTTCTGCTTCAGTTTTTCCTTCTACAGTAAAGAAAAGGCAAGCTTCATCAAACTCTGGTGCTCTATAGTCTGGGCATACATCTTGATTCGAGTCTGCCATTGATATGAAGGAGTAGAGACGAAACTAGTCAAGAAAATGACAAAAGGAAAGCTGAATACTAAGGCTCTGTGAGAGCAAAGGAAGTGGCAAGAAGCAAAGAAAGCTGCCACTTCACTTCACTTGACTCACAGACTTTATCCTGTGCTGCCTCATGCCCCGTCTTATGTAGGATAGCATCTCTCATCTGCCTCTTTGGTGCCCCCAACAGTCTATATTCATCTATCACTGAGAACAAGCATATAAAAAAAGAGCCATGGCACCGATCAAGCAGATATCAACCCCTTGGTCAAATGCTTTTGACAAATCAATGGCTTGACAAAATGGTTGCTGCCTGTTGACCTGCATCAAACTAGTTTCATGCACAGTCAGAAGCTACGACCCAAATAGATTTAACTCTACCACTTGCAGTGATTAGAATCTTTCAATACTCTAGGACCTAATGACCCTTAGTATGACCTATTACCCCTCCAATTTTCAGAATATTTAACTGAGAAACCCAGGAGATATTAATGTTTTTCTCCTACATATAGCTCTATTACTATCAACAAGTACATGGCTAATGTAAATATCTATCTTTGTAAATACTATGTACATAGCTAAGTGCGAGAGATGGAA
>JBBPRH010000031.1:0-25600 GCA_038092915.1 Boletus pseudopeckii
ATGGACAAACAGATGCAAACGCGCAGATGCGCTGGCTGTGCAAGTGTGCAAACACAGGACAAACACCTTTGAAGACGTGATGGCTGACTACCATATGATTCGCTGATACACCAAAATGCACGGATGCACCATCGGTGCATGTGCGCAAGTAGAAGGAAAGGCAACCACACAGCTACCATGCATGTTCTCAAAGATACGCACATGCGCCGGTGGTGCATGTGTGCAAAACGGTATGGAAATGTGCTTTGTGTGTTGATCCATGTATTGACCGCACATGCACCACCGGCGCGTGTGCGGGATAATTTAGACATACAACACACCCATGTACACATACACATGTTGCACATATGCACCACTGGCGCATGTGCGCATCTTTGAGAACATGTGTGGTAGCTGTGCGAATGCCTTTCCTTCTACTTGCACACATGCGCCGATGGTGCATCCGTGCATTTTGGTGTATCCGCGAGTCATATGGTAGTCAGCCATCACGTCTTCAAAGGTGTTTGTCCTGTGTTTGCGCACTTGCACAGCCAGCGCATCTGCGCATTTGCATCTGTTTGTCCATTCTGTACATCACCATGTGTGTTTGTGTTTGTATCACAGTGTTGTGGCTTCGTCCCATGGGCTCGTTGTTCATATTTCACTTGTGGCTCGCTATGTTGTTGTTCCCCGTTGTTTGTGCTTGTCTGTTTGGTTTCCGCATATCCGCCACTGGCGCATGTGCGCTTTTGTGTCTTTTTGTGCTACCTGTACTCTATAGTAACCCTTACCCAATTAGATTATATCCCTATAAATAAATGAGGAAGCCAGGGAAACAATTTTAAAAAATCGGGTCCTGCCTGCAGAGGGTCTGTGGTACGAAGCGGACTCGGACCAACTACTGGATATCCACGTTTTGACAGAGGGACTGCGACCCGAAGTATCATCTTCAAGAAGGTGTGAGGAAGCTTACAACCGAGGCTCTCAACGGCGTACTATTCTACTTCATGGGACCGCAAACTCGCCAGACGCCGAATCCACTGATCTCCCCGATTCGAATCACTCACCTTGCACAGGGACTTCATCACATTCCCCCCTCGATCAACATTGCAAATTGCCTCGTGAAGTCCGAACCGGCGAACTAGTATCGGTGTGTGAGTATTATCAGGCTTCGTCAGGCGAAGAACGGAAGATTACACACGGAGTTGATTGTGGATGGGCTAACGTTGCGAACCAAACGAACCTCGACGAAGATGAGGATGTCGTGTACTGTAACTCAGCCATTGGTACTTGCATTGGTAAGTGCAATTTGAGCCTGGTAACAGGGCATGGGTTTATATGTCATCCAAACTCATATGAGATGGGCGTCATCGCCATTCGATATATGAGTCAAAGCGGCACTGCGCACGAGAAGAGTATATGTCATGTCTATTTGTCAACGCTGGCTCAAAGCATGCTCAGTTTCGACATCACATAATGCACGCAGATAGAACACGACAGAGGCGATGGGTAATGTATTACCAGCATATGATGATAGTAAGAACGTGTACTCACGATCGTATGTACAATAGGTGTACGACTATCCGAACCGTTGTGTAGTAAATTGTTGGAACATGTTCACGATCGCTTTCTCCTTCTGGCACTGTGCATAAAGCCGAGAAAGCGCGACTTGCACCCACCGAGGCCATCGACGAGTCGGAACCGCGTCGCTGACTGCATTACCAGAAGCAGACGGAGATGCGTCCAATACTTGCCTTGCAAGTCCGGCCTTCCAAACTGTGGTACGGCAGAAACTGAAAAAGGTAAAAACGTCGAGATTAGGAATATCTGTCAGACTAGCAGAATCGCTGACTTGCCTGATGTCATCACGGTGCACAACAAGGCGACGAGTTGGAAGAGGATCATCTTCATGGTTTTGCGGTGTGTCTGTGGCGAGTGACTCCACATCGACGTGGAGAGCGAAAACATGGTGTGGGCGGTGGACGTCTCCCCCAATTCAGCCACGTTTGTCACCTAGTCTGGTGACCAGACTATTTGCCACCGCATCTCGCGGGTAAGCGAACATCTGGAGTATCACGAGCGGGCAGCGACTCGTTGGCCCAATCATGATAATCTTGTCAATGGCGACCGAATCGCCACTAGTAGTGTTGTGTGACATCTGTCACATGCACGTGATCACTGTCACGACAAATGAACGCGACAACACTGAGTACTGAGTCTTGGACTTTATCTTTTCGCATCTAACGCTGACAAGTGGACTGGACAAGATGCAAGCGGGGCAAACACCAGTTTTCGTTATGAGTACGAGACCGTTTCACTGTCCATTCTCTTCTGTGCTGATTCACTCGCTTATTACAGACACTGCGCCAGAGAGGCAGTCGGGCAGAAAGGCGCAGATTTCGAATATAACAGCAGCCAAGGTTTGACACAGAGCCCTAACTATGATGCTCTTCTCTCACTCCATCTATCTCTTCTAATTAGACCATCGCTGATGTGATCCGCACATGTTTGGGTCCCAAGGCCATGCTGAAGATGATCCTAGATCCTATGGGTGGTATCTTGTACGTCGTCGTCTCTGCAAGCCCCTTTCACGCTCTTCTCACGTTCTCAAGACTGACTAACGACGGTAACGCGATCCTGCGCGAGATCGACGTTGCTCACCCCGCTGCCAAGAACATGATTGAGCTCAGTCGGACTCAGGATGAAGAATGCGGCGATGGAACGACAAGTGTGGTCATCCTAGGTATCCCTCGATCTGGACTATTCGCTGAAATCATCTAATGTCCCTTCAGCTGGCGAAATCCTCGCGCAATCCCTTGCTCAGCTTGAGCGTGACATTCACCCCGTCGTCATCATCTCGGCATATAACAAGGCTCTCAAAGAATCCCTAGAGATAATAAACAAGATCTCTATCCCCATTAACACGTCTTCCGAGGAAGAAATGCTTTCTCTCATCAAAACGTCGATCGGAACCAAGTTCGTCGCTCGTTGGTCTGATCTCATGTGCAATCTTGCCCTTCAAGCCGTCCGGACCGTTGCAGCGGAAGAAAATGGACATAAAACCGTAGACATCAAACGATACGCACGAGTAGAGAAGATCCCGGGTGGTTCGATCGAGGAATCGCGCGTGTTGGACGGCGTTCTCCTGAACAAGGATATCACTCACCCCAACATGCGCCGGAGAATACAACAACCGCGCATTGTATTGTTGGACTGTCCGCTGGAATACAAAAAGGGCGAAAGTCAAACGAACATGGAGTTTTCCAAGGAGAGTGACTGGGCCCGTGCGCAAGAAATCGAGGAAGAACAGGTCATCGCGCAGTGCAAGCGCATACTTGAGTTTAAGCCCGACCTTATCATCACCGAGAAGGGTATATCAGGTTGGTCCGCACTTGCGATGTCACAAGCTGCGCCTCTTACCCACGACTTATTACAGATACGGCTCAGCACGTCTTTGAGCGGGCCAACGTTTCTGCTATTCGACGTGTCCGCAAGTCGGATAACAACCGTATCGCGCTCGCAGTTGGCGCCACCATCGTTAACCGAGTCGAAGATCTTCGGGAATCCGATGTGGGCACTGGATGCGGACTGTTCCACATCGAAAAGATGGGAGATGAGTGCGTGCTTCTTATCTACCAATCATCACCCAAGACTTAGCAGCCCATTTAATCCTAGATACTTTACCTTCCTAACCGCTTGCACTAACCCTAAAGCATGCACAATTCTTCTTCGCGGACCTTCGAAAGATATCCTCAACGAAATAGACCGTAATCTTGCCGACGCCCTCTCCGTTGCGCGCAATGTTTACTTCAACCCTCTCCTTGCACCAGGCGGTGGTGCAACCGAAATGGCCATCAGCGTCGGACTGCACACAAAAGCAAGAAGCGTGACGGGCGTCGAAGGCTGGCCGTTCAGAGCTGTCGCAGATGCGATGGAGGTCATTCCCCGAACACTCGTGCAAAACAGTGGGGGGAATGCGATCAGAGTATTGACGGAGCTGAGAGCCAAGCATGCCAATGGCGAACACTCGTGGGGCGTGAATGGCGAGACGGGCAAGATCGTGGACATGAAGTCATATGGCTTGTATGAGAGCGCGAGCGTCAAGGTGTGTCGTTATGCGGTCGGTCGATCTCTTGTTCTCGTGTCTGACGAATAGTTTAGATCCAAATACTCAAGACGGCGATCGAGGTTTGTGACTCGCTTCAGTCACGATGATAGTGGACTGATACCTTCATGTTCAGGCAGCCCGCATGCTGCTCCGCGTCGACGACGTCGTGCAAGCTACACGCAAAGAAAAGGAACAACAGGCTCCTCCGCCGGAAGAGATGGCTGAATGAAAAGCGGTCCAGACACGATCGATGATGTGCTTCGTAGATGATGAATCCGTGAATATTACAATAACAACCATCCAGCAAACACCTCATAAATACCAACGACATGGCAAACACGTTCCACTGTTATTTCTACCGTCTTGGTCAGCACTTGATGAAATTACCGACGATCATACTCGGAATCCCCCACTTATCCCGCCTGATCGTGAACGAAAAGCAGCAATTGACGAAGCCTTCTTCGCTTGCAGCATCCTCGCCACCTAGTTTCCTCCGGTCCGATGAAGTATTGATCAAGGGTTTATATCGTAACACGCAAGAAGTGAGCACTGCCTTTTGAGTGGAATCAAACGCAACATGGCCGTATTTCTGTTGGGTGTGAGACGCCCGTATAATGCGTTTTCGATGGTGACATACCTCCCAGTAATTGACAGCAGACTCTTCCGCCATGAGTTCGTATATACAAAGACGACCCTACCAATCACTTAAGAAGAACAGTATGTTGACGAAAACGGTGGGGCTCACATCGCGCATCATAACCCCGTCAACGCCGACCAACTCGGTGAATTCGCGGTTTCCCTTGTATATCTCGCCAGTTCGACGCCAAAGACATGCGGGTACACCCATGGCCGAGAACACACGATCGTAATCAAGTAACAGGCGCTCAAAAGCTTCCTCGATAAAGACCAAGTCCTGTAAAGAAAACGGTTGGACGGAGTGGTAGCGATTGGAATGGCTTTACTAACGATATCGCGGAGAGACTGCGCGACGGCCTGTACAAAAGGACATGAGAGGACAACGCTTGTTTTGGTCCGTTCTACTTACTCTGAACTTGGGTCGGAGAACAGATAGAGGTTGCAGAATTTGCTGTTTGGACTGTCGCGAAACGCTATAATCGGTTCGTTAAAAGATGTCCCTCTTCGACCACGAAAGAATGACAGCTTACTTGCGGTCCATCCATCTCGAAAGGCGAGCGTAACCCTTGACATAGTCATAGGGCTTCAACAGACCTGCCTCGTACTTGCTTCTGATTACACGGTTCAAACGTTCGTCCCTCGAACCGGACTCTTGATCCGCTGCGGTCAGAAGGAATTTCTCTGTTTTACTGGCCGACGGGAGAAGCGGGGGTGCGGGCTCCTCCTGTGGAGCTGCGTGTGGTTCGGCTATCGCACCTCTCGATGGCTCTGTGACCATCGTTGGCTGGGCGACGTATGTACTTCCGACGTTGTCTGTTGTGTCATGGTATGATGGCGCCGACATAAGGGATGGTGTCACGGTCGGAGGCGAAGTGAAGAAAGAACCATCATCGAGCGTCTCCAAAAAGTCGCTAACGCAAGACCGTCGTCAAAAAAAGGCCGGCCCTCAAAAGAAATCCTATGCAGAGGCACGCACGTGAGAACAGAGAACTCATTGCCTAGGGTTTCTGGTTGGTAGAGGAATGTGTTCTGCGGTACGTTCATGGACCAAGGCGAATTCGAGGGCTGTTGTAAAGTAGCGTTCCCGTATACTTGTTCTGTGGGTATGTCGTTGTAAAGCTACGACCCAGCAGTACATGATCACGTACGGGGTATCATCCTCGATGTTTCCGCACTATTCGATGATGCAGTCATATCCTGTTTGTTCTTCTGTGGACGCTGCTCGTCATGGCATAGATGACCGATTTCACGCTTGATGCTGGCGTAAACAAATCGGTCATTCGGGATGGGCAGGACCTGCCGATTCGAGATCGCACGCACCAGCGCTGGCAAGGCCGGCCCTCGTCACAAGTCATATGACTGCGACGACAATAGAGACATGCATGATTGACTTTTCGTCTCTTGGTCGTCTTCTTCTTCTTTCCTGCCACATCATCATCGTTTGACTGATCATGGTCGAGCTCTTGGCGGTTTGTGCTCTGCGAGGGCATTGTAGCATAGGGATGTGTGGGGTAATTGGCCATTGGCGCGACGAGCTCGTTGGTTGAGCTGGATCAAGATATTTTTCTAGCGTTGTGTGTATAAAAATGGGTGGAGTTTCAGATATGTAGTTCTCGTGATGTGATTGCTTCAACCTCAAACAGGTTCTCTTGACAGCGTGTGTTTCAGCAGTCAAGAGCCAGACCCCCGATCACCCATGCAAGCATGCTTGTCCCCTGTCGAACACACGACTAAAACGTCGGCCAGGCATTCGCTATCGGAAAATGAGGTTGCGTAAATGTACAAACCATAGCAGTATGTCAATTTTACAGCTCCAACAGGTCGACATGAAATAAGCGCGGGTAAATGATGAGAAGTCAGGTTGCACAACAGAATAACGCAAATGAGACTAGTACTGTCGGCTACTTTGGGTATACGCCCTTGTTTACATCAGGCGGCAAAATCAGGCCCACAGAGCCACCAGTCAAGTTTCCAGGCCATACATCATGCTGGGACCCTGGACGCCAAGGTTGCCGGTGATCCTTTGTTGAAGGACTGCAGGCGTTCTAGTGGATGGTTTCGGTCCGGAATCGATGTTCTCTCCAAACCACTTCAGGGGATTAAAGGTGGACCTGGATATGGGACGTACGTCTGAATCTTGGCAGATTTCTTGGGATAACGCTTCTGCGTTTCATAATCGATATAGGTCACCCCGAATCTGGTGAGGTATCTGTCGGCCCGGTGTGCGGTTGAGGTCAGTGTGACTGTTTCGAAGGACTCGACAACTATTCATGCCATTCAGATTGTTGAGAAAGCCTGGGAGGGAGAGGTTGAGTGATTACCAAACTACAAGTCGCGAATACTTACTCCACGGGAAGTGTGCCTGGATGTCAACACCGTCTTCGAGAACGGCTGGTTTCAGCGCCGCAGTGGTGCCCTTGAAGTAATTGACGCGATCATAGTCTTGAAGGGCATCCTCTATCGATTTCGAGTTCTCATCCTTGACGGCGAAGCCATTCTCGGTTACGCTAGCAAAGTTTCTCAGTCAGTAAGTCAAGATCCGGTCAATGCACTCTCTGGATGGGAAGTCCATATCGCTATACAGCAAGTTGTGAGCCTTGCGTTCAATACGAAAAGAAGGCTTTTCGTACCTTCCAGAAGTTCAGAAGCGGTTCCAACAGTCAATTTAATATTTTGCAGTAAATGGTGCGGAACATTCACATCGCGGAAACCCTGGGGATCTAGAAGCGGAAGAACCCTCAGTTATCAGTTCACAGCTCTGCAGCCAAGCGCAGTGGGCTGGGATAATTTCGGACTGTAAGCGGGGAAGATGCACATAATCACATGGGGAGGCGTACCTTGTCTGCCCGATTGGGTACCGTTTAACAGGTCGGATCAAGGTATACTCCACTATTCCTTGAAACTCATCGTCACCACGAGCGCCTGGCGTGTACACGTTAGCTCGGCATGTCAAAAAAAAAAACGGCATCTACGTGCAGTAGGGCTCACGGCATACGTTGGATCCTTTGACAACCGCCAACTTCTCGGCCATAATGTCAGGAAGACGATCCCCAAGCATCTGTTTCAAATATTCCGGAAAGTGGCCACGATAGATGGGGTCCTGTAGCAGAGATAGCTAGCCACGTTCGAGTCAACGAGGTCACCCACACGTGAACTTAGATAGCGACATACAGCGAACCGCCCGCATACTTTCCCGTAAGCTCAGCCAAACCACTGACTGTTATAGTCACGGTCCATAATTCCAATGGCCACGTAAAGGGCACGTTGAGCAGCTTCGTGGCACGTCTTGAGTGAGAAACGCATGAGCTTGTTGCACAAGAAAAGCAGATACAGCTTGGCAGCGTAGTTGTGTGACAAAATCAAGTGTGCGACGCTGAAGTGTGTGATTGTCACCACTACTTACCTCCACGCTCCGGAGATCTCTCGATCGCTTGACCTCCCTGGTGCAAAAACACCTCGCCCATCCCCAAGGATGGAGATACACCACGGTACGTTCAACCATCGTGAGCCTAGAGGGAACACGTGAACGATGGATAAACACAACGTCCGATCACCGCAGAGTACTCACCAGTGCCTGACCAGTCACCAAAGGCTCAAAGCAGACCTGATCGTAACAGGAATTACGAACAAACCTCGTGGAAAAAAGAACAAGGTACGTACTCTGGCGTAGCGAGTGTAATCCCCAGTGATACAAGGCTCAAGCATGGGAATTCAGCAACGAAAGTCTTTCCGAAAGCAGTCGGGAGACATACGACAAATGGGTTAATACCGTTCTCAAGTAGTGCATCGATCAGGTTGGAATACCACTGGGTGCCCTTGGGGTTCATAGGATCGTTGCGACCACCGAGCGGGATGATTTACGACCAAGGGATTGAAAAGCGGTATGACTTAACTCCGTACTGTGCCAGAAGCGCAATGTCCTCCTTCCAGAGTCTGTACGAGTCCATGGCAACCTCTCCGTCGTGACCGTCCAACGTCTTTCCAGGCTGCTTAGGGGAGTCGTCCCAGATGGACTCGCCACGATCATTGACGTTGTTGAGCCCTCGACCTGGAAATTCGCTGGAAAGTTATTGCCGCTTGTTCGGTTGGGGATGATGATGTAGACCGAGCCTTACCGGTGGCAAGACTCCAGGTGAGGTTTTGGGGTAGCTTTGCAGCAACAGTGTTCGACATTGCCTGCCAGTGCGTGAACCAAGGTGAAATACAAGAGGAATCGGCGAAGAGTTGCATTGCCAAGACCGCGTTTTGTCGAGTCACTTAAACCAGTCAGCACGCCGCTATCGCTTGGGAAGTTCCTGGGGACGCGCAATTTTGTGTAAAAGCACAGAGAGCGGCTGACACTATTGTCCGTGCCAGTGTACCGTCTCGGACGACCAATAAACTAGATTATGTAAAATAAGCTGGACACTCTTTCAGATGATACCAGCAGGTGTGGGACGGTTCCGAGCGGGGCATAGTGCCACTTGTAACTTACCATGACCAAGGTTTATTCCAGGACACGGGCCGGGCTGGCCCGGCGGAACTTGACACATGCCAATCCGATGTTTCACCGCGTGTGTCCCAAATGATCGTTCAGGCGGGTTTAACAGTTGCTTCAAGTCGAGGCTAGTTACAGGGTCCCTCGCCTATCTCACAACACACGCACACGTCTTTTCGCCACAGTAATGTCTGGAACACTCAATACTGGAGTCGCCATCCTCGGAAGCGGTATCTTTGCCAAGGAAGGTGGGTAAAAATAATATTTTGAACAGGCTCTATCCGAAAATTCACTACATCGCGGTCGTGTTCACAGCGCATCTACCCGCTCTCAAAACTCTCGGTCCTCTCGCTCCAAACCTGAAGGCCGTTTATTCGCGATCGAAAAAGAGCGCGAGAGAGTTGGCAAACGAGGCGGTGGATCTCCTTCATTCCAGACCGGAGATCTATCACGATGACGATCCATCATCAAACCTTGATGCCTTGCTTTCCAGATCCGATATTTCGACTGTTGTCGTAGCGTTGCCAATCACCGTACAACCCGATGTCATCCTCAAGGCCTTGGCGGCCGGAAAGCACGTTCTTAGTGAAAAGCCCGTGGCTCCAGACGTCGCCTCGGGATTGAAACTAATCGCAACTTATGAGGCAGTGTACAAACCCAAGGGGTTGGTCTGGAGAGTCGCAGAGAACTGGGAAGCTGAACCGGGCCATACCACCGCAGCACAGGCAATCCGCGCCGGGAAGATCGGAAAGGTGATCTTCTTTAGCTTGCGAGGCGTTGGTCGCATGGACCGGGATTCAAAGTGGTACAATACACCCTGGCGCACAATCCCGGATGTGAGTCGATCGAATCCGCTTTTTGACGGTGCTTTATGATATATGACCGATGGGGTGTTCCACAGTATCAAGGAGGATTCTTAGTAAGTCGAAACCGCATCCAGAGGATGCATGATTTGATTTGACACTGCCCTATTACATGTGTGTAGCTCGATGGTGGTGTTGTACGTCCATTTTCTCGCTTTATCTCCTTGCGAGAATTCTTAGTGACACGTGCTGGACTCACGACTCCTCAGCATTCAGCAGCTGCATTGCGAGTCATCCTTCCTAGTCCCATGGCGTATCTCACAGGATTTGCTTCATTGAACTTGGAATGGCTCGCGCCACAAGACACGATCAATGCCATCGTCAAATCTGCAGATGGCTCGCACGGTATCTTTGAGTTGAGCAATGCTGCGCCCACAGAATCGCGCTCGTCCGTCGGCAACGGCACAGTCATCACAGGCACAGATGGGTATCTCACCATTAACCAAACAAAGATAAGGGACCCAGTGACAGGAGACGAACGGCCCGTTTTCCGGATTATCATCAAGTCTGTAACCCGAGACGCGAATGGAAAAGCCGGCCCCGAGAGAGAAGAAGTGATTGATGAACCGGTCAGGGGTGTAGAGCTGGAGTTGGCAAGCTTCTTTGCGGCGGCCTTAGA
This sequence comes from Boletus pseudopeckii, assembly GCA_038092915.1. NCBI lineage: Eukaryota > Fungi > Basidiomycota > Agaricomycetes > Boletales > Boletaceae > Boletus > Boletus pseudopeckii. Next base: position 10,683 of record JBBPRH010000031.1, read on the forward strand.
AGGAAAGGAGGATGGATTGGGTAGTCCCAGGGGTGCACTCCGAGACGTGGCAATTATCGAAGCGGCGTTGAACAGTGGCGGAGAGTTGATCGATCTCGAGAAGCTCGTTGCTCCAGCCTGAAAGAGAACCTTGCGAATCGAATACTGAATAGAAAAAAATGTACAACAGTAACTATACATACTTCTTGACGCATACATGCCACAACGTCCCATCAATGGCGCAGGAAGAACAAAATCCGCTTGGAATTGATCCAGTTACGTATATCTGCCAAACCAAGCATCTGTGACTGAAGTTAAGCGGACCCGCTGCCGGAAACCTGAATGGTACCTCCAGCCCCAATCCATCCAAACGGATCGGACGCATGTGAATATATCTATACTGGTGCAGCATATACTGGCTGGCCACAATACCCGGAGCACTGACGTGGATTAGACTCGAGCGGTGCGTCAAACTACAGGTGACTCGGGGTCAATTCGCGATTTCCCTCTCTTTGAATCACTGCAGCGACTTGACATACCAGTAGGACTGCCACTCGCACCAACTAGATGCAATGCAGTCCCTTTAGAGATGGCCTGCGGGAGCAATCGGGCTAATCTAACCGCTGTGAATATATTGTCCATTCAGACGAGCAGAATCCCACCAACAAGAGCCAAGGCGATCTTGAGTGATCAGTGTGGCCACATAACTGGTCCTACACGAGTGCTATCTGGAGATCCGAGTATTGTTGAGATTTACCCACCGGATATGCCTCGATGATAGCAACAAAGGACATCCCTACGACATTCAGTCATCTCACTGAACAATACGAATTTTCGGATAAGAGTTTTGTAAGACGGATAAATACAAGCGCAGCTGTGAACACATCGAGTGAATAGGACAATGTGCTCTTGCAGAGAATCAGGTATGAGTCGGTTTTAAACAACCGAAGAGTGGGGGAAGAAGTAGATCATCATGCACCATGATGGGATGGGGGTTGAGACAATGCGTCCAAGTTACTGGGAAGACGAAGCTGGAGGTCGGTGAAGACTTTGTAGACAGCGCCTGGAGAGAGGCCGAATTCGATGAGGTACTCAGGGGTCACGCCCCAACCAAGGAGATCCAACACGAGCGACTTTGCTCGGTCCAGGTCTTCTTTCGTCACTGGCACCAAAAATATACAATAAGCGACCGAGAAAAATAAATCATGAAAGCGGAAGCATGTTACTAGGTTCATCCAGAGCGAGACTGACAACAGGCTCTGTGGTCGGGAAAGGCGGCGTCGAAGCTCTGACCTGGGTGGATAAATGTAACTGTGGTAGATCTTTGGATTTTTGCAATAGGGGTGGCGGCGCGATGTATTCCTCCACGATCTCACCGTCTTCTAACGAATCGCTGTTCGATATGACGGTATATGTATATGGTCGGATTTGCGAAACGCTGTTGGAAATGAAATCGGAATTGGGAGAGGATATTTCTTCACGGTCCTCCGCCGTCGACATAAAGGGAACAACTTTCGGAAAGAGTGTCGAAAAGAGTGTGGTATGTATCAGAACTGGTTCCAACAAGACACTGAACCAACATATTGGGAACCCGACAGGTGCACGTGACCCATAGCATACTCCGATTCGCACTATTCGCACTCCGCTCTCTTTTCCCGATTCTGCCGGTGGTATGCCGAGGCGGCAACCCGGAAGCCAACATATTGTGAGCCACGTCCTGATCACAATCCATGACGATCGCGGATCATTCATGGATTGGCCCCGTGCGTGTCATTCTCTACTTTCTGTCATGAATCTCTGGATCCCGAGTTGAAACGTAGACATTTTTTCTACACAGCGATGATATTAATACTGTGAATGATCGCCCTCGGACGATTGTCACCTTTTCCCCCACAAATTGTATTGCGAGCAAGTAGTATCTAATGAATATGTGCTTGCGTGTACGCTCACGGATTAGTGGAACTTGTCACGAGTATCTGGATAGTCCGTGCTGAAGTCTCAGCGCTACTGTTCAGCCATGACACCAACATGATAGCTTGCTCGCCGACAATTTTTGAAGGTCGTTTACGACGATCGCGGATTTCTTCAAGCCGCAGTCCCAATGTATTATGAAGGTGGGGGACATCCCAGTCGCAGCGAACATGGTTACACGACCGGTGGCACACGAGCAGGGGTTGTATTGAATGTTGAATGGTCTAGTCATCATCAGCAAAAGTAGAGCATGGTACAATCACAAGGAAACCAAGGTACTGCCAGAGCGTTACGATTCGTCCCAACCACGACAACCTTAATTATGGGCTCATTGGGCTCAACAACGCAGTCGCGTCTCGGACCATCTCGTCAAAACGTCTCGCCTCATCTCCCCCAGACTCGCCATATGCCTTCACGAACTCCTTCGCCTTCTCCGACACCAATTCCAAGAGGTCCGGCTCGCCTTGTAAATGCATCTTCATGTATGCGGCTACAACAACGGTTGCCCACACCTTCTTGTCAATCCCAAGCTCGTCTGCCTTGCCTAGTACTGCATCCCCAACAAGTTGAGTGAGAAGAGGGGAGGGCGTAAACGAACCGTCAACATCCATTTGAAGAAAGAGGTCATACACCTCCTGCGAGATGGGGACCCGTTTACTCGAGCTGCTCGGGTTTGGTGCTCTGCTGTTGCTGGCTCCGGGGACGGCGTTTGTTTCCCCGAAAACTTGGAGGAAGTCGGGCGAAGGAGCGCGCTCAATGGCGTCGTGGAACCGGGGGAGGGGACTTGGAGAGCGAGAGGCTGTCCAACAGGAGCTGCAAGAAGATCCTTCTAGGGAACTCAAAGTGGAGAAGGTGTCGGCGCTGTGGTGAGATGCGGGGCTCTGCCTCCGTGTTGGATTAGAGGTATGTCTACGCCCACGACCTCTATTGTCCTCCCCCATGCCAGAATCAGACCCGTCGTAAGCACCTGGTAACCTCGGCTGGTGCCGAGAACGAGAATGGGAAGTTGTGTTTGTGGTACTTGTCGATGCCATTGGACCGCCGAGGAAGCCAAACACCGACGAAGGAGAACATGCCATTGATGAGATTGTCGAGGAGAGTGGGGGCCTCGGCTGAGCTATCCTCTTGGGTACTCAGATCGGTTTTCCGAAGTCTCGATCTAGTCCACGCCATGCTGCCACCTCCACGCCCCCTATTCCTTCTCCGCTCATCGCCTTTCTGGATAGCGACAAAGGAGGTATGCTTGCTTACAAGCTGATACCTCAACCCCAGCCTAACAATGCCTGCTTTCCGCAGGTCGTCCGTGGAGACCAAGAGAGCATCGCCTGGAGCTGCAATGGGGAGAGGTGCACGGTTATCATCCAGTTCCATGATGAGCTTGCGTGCAGCCAGAGTATGCACAACAGGAACAATTGAATGCTCGTCTGTGTCACGGAATGGTTTCACCTTCCTTACACCAACAATTAACTCTTGCGGCTCAGAAACTCCCTCCAGTTTAGTAATCAGCCTAACAGAGGTCGGGACAGCCTTAAGAGACGTGATTGCGAAAACCGTGAAGCGGATGCCGGAGAAGATCTTCGTCAATGAATGAGGGGCCTGTTGTACAGGTGGTGGAGGTGCGAGCGCCGGGATACCCAGAGGGAGGTTCAGCGTAGTTGGTAAGGAAAAACGAGCTTGAGGACTCGAGGCATCGCATCCCCAATCGATATCGATGCGTTCTATATTCTTTGAGCGTCCAGCATTCAGAAGTCGAGCACATTTTCCAGAAATGTCTTCTGCGGAAAGTGCAAAAAGGTATTCTCCATTACCCTCCCGTGCGAGACTGGAGCATACATCGGAGGATACTCCAGTTCCGATCCCGAGAACGAACAGACGTACTGACGCCTGAGGTGGCGAATTCCGGACAGCATTGGAAATGATCAACCGGGGGTGCTCATTGTTCTGGAATGAGACTGTCTCAGATCAATGTAGTTTAGCTACTTCTCCACGTACATGGACTTGGCCATCGGTAAGTAAGAATACAACTGCTGGGCGGTCAAGCCCACGTGAATTGAATGCCGACTGAAGGGCTTTCGAAATTTCCGTTCCACCATAATTGGCGCTCATGCCTTCCACTTCTGATGTCTGCGATCATAACGTCAAGACATGGGATTTCGGCAAGGGAAAACATACCGCTTCTAACAAGGATGCTTGATCGAGTGCATGGCTACTCTGCCATAGGGGTGTAACTTCATTGCCAAAGCTGAAGATGTTGAATGTAGTCAGTGAGCTGGGGAGGAGCCGAAGGAGCATGATCAAAGTTCGCTTGGCTGTTTCAATCGGGGCATTGCTCATACTACCGGATCGATCAATGATGAAAATATATTCCTGTGAAGGGACCTTGGGGGCTTGAAGCTTTGGAACAAGGGTCAGTTGCATCGCAATGGTAGAACCCTCCCCCTCCCCATCACCCATTTCACTAAGCACTTCCGCAAAGCATCTTGGCATATCTAATCCCTCGGCGTGTATGGTGATTACGAAGTCGCTAGTCAAGAATTCGGGTGACTCCCATACTGCAGACATACGCCGCTGCGATTTTTGCCCAGAACGCCCCTTATAGCGTCGGAGTGCAATGGGGTGTGTAGGGCTATGAATACGATATATGACATCGCTCGTCTGGATGTCGACGCTGATATGAACCCGGGTTCGGGAATCGGCAGCAGAGGTATTATGCATAGCTTCAGGTGGCGTCCCATATCGCTCAGCGATGTGCATCGGGAGCTGCAGTCGAACGTGGTCCCGCAGAGCTTCATCCAAGACGTCCATTACGAACTACATGAAAGCGGGGGTTACACAGAGAGAACAAGTACCAATTCGATACACACCGTCAAGTAAGCTGTCACCCTCGTGGTGGCAGGAATAGATCCGACTGAGATCGTGAATGCTATATGACAAAGAACGCATCTACATCAGAGTTTAACATAGTCAACAAGACTTACTGTCGTCGGTGACCTTCTCCACGAGCGCTGTCGTCTTCCCTTGCTCTACTGCACGAGTGAACATAAGCGCGGCCTCTTCCTTTTCCTTTACCTCCCCAATAATGACCGATCCGTCTTCCAGCTCAAGTTCGAATGCGCAGACCGCAGCGTTCGCTGGGAGTGGGAAGACATACTTTGCCCTTCCCGTGGGTTCATCCGACGGGTTGTAAAATGTTTGGATGAGGACGATGCGAGATGATACTGTATCATAAGATGGATGGCCACGAGCGTCCGAGATATCGATATCGGAAGATGAGCTCAAAAGATAAGGGTACTTTGCCAACGACGTACCATCCACCACCCACGCTTTTACCCTCACTTCTTCGAGCGGGAGACACTCGAGCGCTGTTTTTCCGAGTGGTTGGTGGACAATGCCTGTGTGCACTGAAGTCATGTGGGTGTCTGTGAATAGAGGAGAGTCGTAAATGCTGTGAGGACGTCTGGTCACCTTTATTTGCAATCTTTAGCTGTATCGGCACTGAGCGCTGATGTTCGGCGCCTCGTGGAGAGAGATAGAATCCGAATGTGGGAAGCCGAACACATCGGTTGGGCGCATGACCACTGACTGACGTTGTCTGAAACAGGACAAGGACGATCTTGAGACTGGATGAGGCGCGAGGAATACCAGTGTGTACCGCCAGGAAGTTTATGCCGTGGTTATCCCCAGAAGAATCCTTCCTTGAGCGCTCCAGACAAAACAGCGTGGATGTCCCTCAAGTGGCTTGGCAGCGCGAATACAGCTGCATTTTTCTCCATCGCAGGTGACAAGGAAGATAGCGTTCCGATTTACATAACTTGGGGAGCTTCGTTTCCCTACGAATTATTTATTATTTTGTGGTACAGGAGCAGCTGACTCTGACATATTAATTATACATTAATGATAAGGTTAGGGTTTCCTTTCCATCCTCTTTGTCAACCACTTATATTCATAGACAACATCATGGTACGCCCAGAACGTTGGTTCATCACTTGCCAAGTCTCACCGGTTTGCACAGGGAGGTGGAGCGCGTTACCCATTTCCAAAACATGTATGGTCGCCAGCAGGTGTGTTGGGGCCGATAACTCTCGCTACCCGCTTTAGCGACAGTACCCGACAGGTGGATGGTGGACTCGTCCTGCGAATTGGGCAAGCAACACGGCTATTACCATGACTGGCATCCTTGCCATTGCATACGGAGTATGGTCTGTCAGCGCAGAACGGGAGGTGATGACGTCTTTTTCATTCTCATATTTTGTGCTCAGGACTGGCATGCGGATAGACCCGGCATATTCTTCCCGACCGTCCAATACCTTCCATGTTGGTACGAACGTTTGTCTTCCTCTCTTTTTAATAACGGCTCAACGAATCATTAGCGGGCGAAGCAGTTTAGACAGCAGAGCAAGGAGGGGGCGTGAATAGTCGAAACGTTTGCTGTCCTCCTCATGTACCAATGTCTTCCGCCTAACTAATTCCGTGCTCTGCATTTGACTAAATATTTTTGCCTGCTCCAAATCGCGATCGTGCTCAGTTGTCTGAATACCTACACTAGTGAGACCCGAAAAGTCTCCGAACCCTACCCTCCAAGCTGAACACAAGCTAAGATGATGGTTCGCATGAACACAATTCTCTTCGTTTCCCACTCCGGACACTTGATGTACTTGCCCACAGTTACAATAGAGATTGGTCGGATGATTTGCTGGAATTACATTTGGGCAGCCTGGAAGCCAGAGGTGCGGGGCGGAGTCAGTCCCTACAACACGAAATGCATACTATGCAGCAACTGCCGACGAGAGCAGCGGGTCTCATGGTTGCTGCTGGTCATCCCCACCGACCTGTGCTCAAACCCTGGACTGTTGTCTTTCATCGCATCTGGGCTACAAATGACTCAGGTAAGCCTGTAGAGAGGAGAAGCTCCACGCACCGGTTCCTTGCACCAACCCACGAACACCTCATCCTAGTACACCAGCGCTGCTGCCCCAACAAATCGTAAGTCGTCCAGTAGTTATCATAATCCAAACATTCAACACCTCTAGTTGTCGTACTCTTCGCTCTCGACTCTAGAGTACGCGCGCTATCCATACCGCGACAACCTGCTATTGGCTTCCTGTCCTGACATCAAGCTCAGGAAGCGAGATCCAAGTGCGTGTTGATAGGGAGATTAGAAGGCTGAGGTTATCAGTATACAAACCGCGGTAATACCTTTTCTCTCATCACTTGCCTTCGAAACCGAGATTCTAGAAGCCACACTCATTCATCACACTCACGACCCTCATGAGAACTGGCATGAGTAATATGTCTCGGATGCGCCCCATTTAGTCGGCGATTGATACGTTCATCGTCATTCCGTGCGGGTTGTCGCTCTGAATCATTCCTGACTCATAGATCTAACCTTTCGTGGCGTTACAGCGTCGGGTGTAGATGTCACTGGTCAGATCGTAACAATGATTTTTGAACGTTCACGCGCAAGTGGTCGACGTTAGAGTAAGTGGTGGAACTGCCGAGCGTCTCCATTACTGTAAGAGTTCTGCCTCACGCTTAATACTACCGATCATTAATCATCTATGTTTCCCTATCATCTTCACCCGATCAGCTTATTGGTTCGACGTCTGACGACAACCAAATAGCATTCGGATTCCTTGGTGGCAAGGAAGTACAGGCTGCGGGTCTTGGGAATTTCGGGCTTCGTGATCGTAGGCCAGTGTATGTATTAAATCTTGGGATATTGACACAGTCATGCAGGAAGTTTGGCCCTTCCATGGGTCCAAAAATACATTAGTATCTTTGGAGGAAACAGAATAGATTATATTGTGAGTGTCGCACGTTGAATGTTCCCGACCAGAGCTGAAATACTGTCCGCCTAGATGGGCCCAAAGCGTTGGTTCGATGTCTGTGATGCTACAGATGCGTTGCTTTCGACGGGCAACTAGATGGACTATTCCGAGGAGCTATATTATACATTCATCATAGGATGATGACCGAGCACTTGGCAGGTACACGCCATTCTCGGGAATGTTAAAGATGAGGGAACGTGAGTGATCCGACCGGGAAACCATAGTAGATATTAATTTCCTCCATACCTTTTCAGACTTTTCTCCCTCTACAGCTTCAACTCGACGTACGCATGACACCACGCCATCTGAGCGTGACTGACGGCAGCATATCAGTACAAATGCTCAGTTCTTAGAGTACATACGACGAAGTTAGCTAACTATATCTTTCTCCGTGAGGTCGCTACTTACAAAACGCACGGTCCGCTAGCTGCTTTGTCGGTGCCTCTGAGCACGGGATTAGGAACGCGGGAAGGTCTAACCGAATAGCCCCATTTTAGTGAGTCGAGTTCTGGTCTCTCTGTAGTGTGATGACAACTTGAGCCTTGCAGGGATCTCCATATAAAGTCTGGACGAATGACACTCCGACGTAGGTCTTGTGTATTCTGTCCAAAATGGCACTTTCTCATTTTCACCAGCCCGCAGTACAAATGCATCTCTTCATTCCAGGGTAATTTTAACATCCGACTTCCACGCCGCTGCGCTCTGCACTATCTATCTCGAACATAAGGTACTTAAAGTTACTGTGAAATGAGGTTCATCTACGGATGCTAACAGCTCAATGATTCTTCGACAGTCTGAAAGTGGGACAGATTTGTTCCAGGCATAGACATAGATTCGTTCCATGAGAGAGACCTCCTGGAGTTCTGTGAACTCACAGGGACTCCTGATTGGGCGGGCACTGACGCACTGAGTACGTGACTTGTTCAATTCATCTGTGCAACGTGCAAATCCGACTGACCTTTGCACCTCCATTCAACTTTACATACACCCTCAACTTGAATCCGAGCGTTCCCCCCAATAGCTATCTTCTGATGCCGCCCCGTCCCCATTGTCCAACATTTTCTGGCGGCAGTACCACCGTTACTCGTCTCAGCTTTTGACGTTTGAGGACCCGAACGTGCTCGCGTTCACAAACGACACGTATAGGGCTGCGTTTTGGACGTAGTGCAGGATCGAATGGGTTTGTAATCCTGGGGACGAAGTCTTCAAGTTGTCCTTTCCGATACGGGCGATCTGACAAGTATACTACACTGTCAAACCAGAAGGAGAAGCAAGTACCTACTATGGATCGATGTCTTTTCGACAACAACAACAAGCAAGCATATTGAATGTGTACATTAATTTGGCGTAGGATGAAAAAAAATGTCACGATCGGCGTTCATGTCAGATTATTATCGTTAATCGCCGCTATTTGATCGCGCCTCGATTGACAACGCGACGGATCAGCGGCTTAGTGTGTTTGGTGTAACCACCGAATTGACGCATTGATCATGATGAGGGGGCTGCGTGTATTAGGTCTGGCGGTATGTCATCATCTCAGGCTACTCGTAGCGCATCGTCCTCGCCATCATCACGGGTCTCATGCAAGTTGTATATCATGATTTGTCCATACCTGCCTCAGACGACTTTTCGGACCTCAGGCCTCAACTTTCAATCATATTGTCAGGACTGATAGTATTAGTAGTGCCGAGGCGAAATGTCTGCATGGTCAATGTCCGCGTAATCACGACTGAGCACAGTTGAATCAATGTGTTCGATCATCTGTACCTAAGTGCAAACACAACAACCACGCGGAGAACGTGATTGAAAGAGCAGCCTTGCCCATTCTCGCTGATGCTGTTCTACCGTGAGTCTCACACACAAGCTTGAGCAAAGTTCGCGCATCGTTAGATGCACCCCTTCGACAGAAGGATGAGGTACATCGTTCACTTGTTGTACCTAATAGAAAATGAGGTATCATGACATGGTACATAATAACCTGAAACCGACGCACTGGGTTTACTCCCGTTGGATCTACATGGCCTTGTCTACTACCAGACCCGTATTCTTTCGGAGGGTTAGGACCAGCCGCCTTGGTAGACGATTTAGGCTGTAATGTCTGATGAGCGCCTGCATACAAACTCGAGGGACAATGAACCTTTTGTTGTTGAATGGGTTTCGCCACCGCTCGCTAGAATGATTGATATGTTACACACCGTCCGATCGCCGTCTATTAAAGGCGAGCACTCACGCGCACACGTTGACCCGCAGGCATCCACGAAGGTCCCTCATTTGTGGTGTTCACTCTTGGCAGTGACTGCGAATGAGATTGATGAACGAGCGGCTGACGCGACATTCCGGGAACACGATCGGGCTCACGCGAAGTCGGGTCCTCGTTCCTCTTTCTCGTCTTCATCTGCAGCCACCCTTTGAGCATTTGGAATACCGTGAGATGCCTCGACAACGTCGCGATGGTCCTCTGGATGCATTTTTGGAACTGACAGAGCATCCGACGGCTATGGTACAGCAGGGAATGTACCAAGTGGCGGTGCCTTGTCCTCAGGAGAGTCGATGGACACTGGGGACGGTGGCAACACGGAGGGAAGAGGGGAATGTGGTAACTAACCTCACTGAATTCGAACTGGACAGCAGGCGTAATTGTGGGCACCTCGACCTATGCGATCGTGAGGGCATCGAGGGGGAGAAGAATGAATGGGTACCTCGAGGAGCTCACCATCATCATCTTTGCTGCGCGTCTCGGGCTTGAGTAGACCGTATTTCCCAGGCACTTCATGGTGTACTTGCGCAATGACCAAGTCAGCACAACTTGTTTTGTCGACGGAATGACAAAATCCTACCGGCGATTTGTTTTCATGGCCGGTCGAGGTCGAAGGCAGCTCGTCTGGTTGTTGGTCCTCACGAGTAGATACCTAACGTAGTATGTCAACAGGGAAGATGGGATAGGCTTATACGATGTGCCAACATGGTCAATGAACAAATACTTACATGGAAAGGATCATACGTGTCCGGGAGAATGCTGCCGAGGTTGCGTACAGTAAATTTCCCGTCATCCCGTCCGGTCGCAAGATAGTTTCCGGGGAGATGGTGACCGACAATATAATTCCTGCCCTCGATGGCAGGGACAATGAGAGAGTGCGTCGATGTGTCTAGGAACGAGATGGAAGGGCCTGCTTAGGTAGCACAAAAATTGAATTTGCCGTTCGGTGCCAGAATAATGGACGTGTAGTAGTAGCGATAATCGGCGAATTCAAGTTCAGCTCGGACTCGGAGCTGGGATCCTTGGGATCCTGGACCTCGCCACCGATTCACGGACAATCCGAGTCATAGAATCCCTCGTTACAGTACTACAGTAATTCTCTCTACCATCCGCAAGCGACTTCGACAGACAATCATGCTAGTTCAACCGTAGGCTCTCACCCCGCTTACGTCGTTGTTAGTTCTATCCGTCTGGGTTCCCTCAGGCTCAGCCGAGACGGTTCGCCAGTGACACAGCTGTCGAGGTCGGCGTGCATGCTGGCGGATTCACTGCTGCATTTCGTGTTGTCGGATCAGGTGCATGAGGTTAGGCTCGAAGTTGCTCGTTCCCCCGCGGTAACCCAGTTGAGTAGAGGTTAGATTGAAGCAGGCGGCTGGGTAGGTCCAGTCCCCCTTCCACCAATTCCTTCGTACTTCCTTTCTCTCACGCATATTGGTTTTCAGCATCTATTTGACTGTAGGTAGGGCCAGCTAATCCTAGCGTGACGTGCGGCGGTATGCGCAAGGACATCATCCTTTTTTCCGCCAATCTGTACATTGCATCGCATCGATATTTGCGCCCCTCCAACTTTCCCAGGTTCAGTATAGTCCTTCGGACCGCAGCTCGGATGGTTATCATGACACACATGCATGTATGCTTTGTGTTCTGAGCTGAACGGTGTACGGATAAATGATCCAGCTGTGTCGATCGGAAAAAGAACAAGGACATCGTCGCAACGCGGTATCATTCCTCCCATTCGTGGGCGCGGTTGATCTCATGGCTTGGTTCAATCAATGTTTCAGGAACTGCACACAGCACAAAGCTGAAACCATGATCCTCGGTACCTTGGGTCTCCGACATTTCGACTGCCAGGTGACCATATCCCGGGAGCTCCATTAATTCCGCTCTTCGCTCTGTCGTGTTGCGCCTTCCTTTCGTGTGCAGTGACCATCATTTTAGTAGACTTCTGACGGTAACCAACGAACCTCTTGTATTTCCCATTTCTGACCACCAGGGTGAGCATCCTTGGTAGAGGGTTTAGGCTGTAACATCTGATGAGTGCCCGCATATAAACTCGAGGAACAACGAACCTTTCGTTGTTTAACGGTTTTTGCCACTGCTCGTTAGAATGATATGTTGGACATGCCGCGTCCGATTGTCTATTGAGGAGAGTACCCACCGGCACACGTTTAGTTACAGCCATCCCTTGAAGGTCTCACATTCGAGTCTTCCTCCCGTGTTGGTAACTGCGAACGAGATTGATGATCGGCAGCCTGACGTGACTTTCCGCGAACTCAATCAGGCTCATGTAATGTCGGGTCTTTGTTACCCTTCCTGTAGTAGAATATTGGAAAAGAGCAACAGGCTGACCGGAATGGAGAAACTGACCATTGGAGATCGAGGAGCGAGTTTCGGCGGTTTCTACGTCATGTGCTGAAGGTGACGCGCGTAGCCCTGCGAATGAAAGTGAGTATGCTCATCCGTAGCCAAGAGGCGCAGAGAGAGAGAAAAAACACCAAGGGATGCGTAACATCGTTGAGAGTCATCAACTCCATCACTAGACCGATAAAATGCTACTCACCTTAGGATCCAATAAAAACCATGCTCTGGGTCATCGTAAGGCCTCACCCATCGACGTTCCATTGCAAATGACGCGAGAGGATGTGCACATGCTGCTTGAAGGTGCAGAGGGATGGTCCTCCGGGAAACTCCGCAAGCTCACCTCGTCAACTTCTTGAACACCAGCGTCCCCGCCCAAGACAAAGAGGCACCAACATCGGACCTGGCTTCTTCCGACCGCACAAAACGGCGCAGTATTCCAAGCGAGGCTGACCAGCGGCGCAGAAAACCCAGGCCCACGACCACACTCGAGTCCCACACGACACGGGTATCCAGGGTGGACTTTCTGCCTGGATTAGACGAACGGAGGTATAGTCGTGAGTCTGACTCGAGGGTGCGGACGTGCGGCGTTGGGCCGGGGCTGTGTATAGGTACAATCGTACGTCATTCATTCATTCATTTTTTTGGAAACCGATCTCATGCTTCTTCCCGTTCCATTTTTCCTCGTCTTCTAGGCCGTCCCTGAACAACTAATGCTCGCATGGCGATTGCACCTGATGGACACACCGTCCTCGTGACCTCTGCGGATTAGAGGACGAGGCCAATCAGTTTGGTAGTGTACACACGCCACAGGAGATTGGTCGAGATTCAAACCAGCATTCATGTCTGCTACGGTGCTGGGAAGGGGCTCTGAACACATTGAGGCCTTACACCTATGTAGATGGATCTCGTCGTTGGACTGTTGCGCCGGCGCAGACTGCGAGAGCAAGTGTAGTGATTGAAGGGAGCTGGAACATAGGGTGTACAAAGCATCAATGATTATGGTGAGGAGACAGAAGCACCTTTTTCACTCCTGGGTATACGACCACATCCTACAGAGAAACTAGAAACAAGTGATACGAGCCGAGTTGAGTCGGCGCGTTGGAGCTTGCGGAGTTGCCCTGACTCCCTCCCTCCGTCCCTTCCGCCACCACACATCCCTCTCGCGTCATTGGTTGGCAACGGAACGTCGATGGTGAGATCTTGTTGTAACCCGGAGCATTGTTACCGATCCTTTTTATTATTATTATTTTTCTCTCTCTGCGCCTCTTAGATGAGCATACTCACTTTCAATCACAAGGTTACACGCATCACCTTCAGCGCGATGACGTAGCAAACCCGCCAAAATTCGTTCTTCGATCTCCAACAGGTGGTTGATTTCTCCTTTCCGGTCAACCTGTTGGTCTTTTCCTCATTCTATCAGCATTTCGGAGTGATATTGACCCGCTTATATGCGAGGGAAATGTCACGACCGGTCTCTAGGCCATATAAACAGAGATCCGCTCAACTTGACACCACTAAACTGACGCTACACGCGATTCACATACATCCGACATTGCTCGTCCCGGGCCCCGATAAATATTGCAAGCCGCAGCGCTACCCTACATTACCCGCATCAATTTGGATCGCTATGCACATAGCATGGCTATTCCCTCCCCCCGAGATCGTTGACCAGACCTGTCGCCACGTTCCTCAGCAGTTTCCCTTGTGGTGTATATACCCCAGGTTCATGTAACTCTGGGCAGCCAGCGCCACTCCCAACGCATTCCAGACGTTAATTATAAATAGAGTGGGACTTTCAGCGATCGACTGCCAATCGATGTGCTATATCCACAGCTTGTGTTTGCGAAGGTTTAGCACATAGCCTAGCAGGTGGATCTGACGGCATCGGTTGATGGCGACCCATACCGTCTGATCTCGGGAGTCCACGAAGCGGCCTCATCTTCCTGGGTGGGGGGTTAGACATTCCTGCAAAATTGGTACAGGTACTCCGTCCCCTACCACTACGATCGCAACCACCATGGGTTGGGACATTTGGATCGTGCATCAATATTCACATGGGAGACTTGGAGTGTGCATTTCGGAGCCCACTGTACCTCGTCGGAGAGGTAGATCCCCAGCCAGCGCTTCTTTGTCAGTTTTGCAGTCCGGCTTGCACTCTCAGTTTGTATATTACCGATCATTGTGGTCGTGCGTCCAAACCGCACCTTGTTGGGAATGCGACAAATAAATGAGACGGTTCGAGTACGTGGATCCATGGATTGATGCCGCACGTGGTGGGAACAAGGTCACCAGGTGAACACAATGTGTTGGTTTCGACAAAGCCCCGCCGTAGTTCGGGAAAGTGATTGCAGCACAGAACCGTATTGCACGTATATTGGCATGAAAGACTTTCTCGAGACAAGGTCGTCGGAGACACATAATAAATATACATCGAGCTCAGAAAAGGGGGCATATGCATAGGTGAAATAAATATCCGAGTCACCATCCAACGTAGAGTCATTCTCCACTATTCATCAACGCCT
>JBBPRH010000031.1:25699-102981 GCA_038092915.1 Boletus pseudopeckii
TCAGCGCTAGTGTTCGTCCCTTCGTTTCTCCCCAAATTCCTCCTTCAAACCTGATGCGTATTATCTCCCAGCGGTACGAGTTGAATCGCCTCCGATTCGTTTGCGTCCCCCTCCACGACCTGATCCTCTACCGGGGCGACATCCGCGAATGCAATTGCGGACACAGCCGCGTTTTGACTTGCATTGGGTTGCGACCACACACCGAACCCGCTGTCAACCCCCTGCCCGCGACGGACGTCACGGTCATACAGCTCCCGCACGCTGATGATGAACCAAGGTATCATGGGGCATAGCGTTATGCTAGAAAACATGTACACGAGGTACATCCAAGCGCTGTACGATCCTGAATTCACGATTGCGACCATTCCGGAAATACTGTAAAACATGATCCTAGAAAAACAACCAAGTGGTTAGGTTGTCTGCAAATACTCGAGAGCAAGATGGGTGGGAGAACGTGACGATGACAAATGGGAACGGGAGAGAGGAGGAACGTACGCAAGGAAATAAAGAATTCCATCTCTCACGAGTCGTTCCATGTACCGGTTAGGCTGCCACTGCTTCGTTGCTTTGTACATGCTAATTGACTGCTTCAATGTTTGAGTGATAGCAAGAATCAAAAGCATAGCACTGAGAACAAATCGTGTGAATATACTATAGTACACGGCAACCACACCTTGGTAGCTTGTTGAGACGTTGCAAAGAGAGAAATCCGTGACTTGGGCAATTGTGACTGGAGCGAAAGGTTGCGGAAGATGAAGGGCAACGTGGGTGAGATTGGAGTGACACGTGAAGTTTATTCGGGACATACATGTGACGTATAGACTGGAATCGTAGACCCCTACAACAATACAGGTAACAATGACCTGCAGCAGATAAATGAACAGAAGGAGATAAAGGATCGTTTTCGATTGATTCCACATTGCATACACCCGCAAAATCATGACTACTGTAATTGAAATCACAGTCGACAGCAATGAGAACAGGCAGAACAGTAACTCACGATCAGCAGCATTAATAGATATTACAAATGCATAGATTGTTACCCAATAGATGGCAGTGCCTTTGGGGATATCCATGCCTCATACCGACATCATAGAAGGCAGTAAATCAATCCACTTACACCTAGGGAACTGTTATCAACATCTTTTTCAATCACAATTTCATAGTAGATGCATACATCTACCAGACGATGATCAATATTGACGGACATGAGACAAGATGCAAAACAGAAACACTAACTTCAACAGATCCAGCAAGAAAGGGTGTACCAACTGTGAATGTATCCGATCAGCTCAATATATAACCACTGATTAACTCTTTATACATACAAAGTGCAGTAAGACTTCAGCGCAGATTTAGCATTACCTATGTTTACTGTGCATCATAGCAACAATGCACCTACATAACCCAAGAAAGACCGCCATAGCGGACCTATAGAAATGTCAGTTGGGAAGCATCTGTAAGGGAGTGGACACAGAGGTTTTATACATACGAGAACAAAGATTGTTGAGACCCAGGTCCAGGGTCGGCACTGTGGGATTGTCAGGGATCTGGTGCTCACTCAATGATTGATGCTTTCTTACCCAAATATAGTTTATCTGTGAATATTCTTACATGTCAACAAACAAGATGATGTCGAGAGCGAAATAACATACCTCGCTCGAAAAGGTGAGGACTGCAGTGGTAGTATTGCAATTGTCACGGTCACCTCAGAACAAAAAGATAGCATGCACATAAGCGTCACCCACAATAATCATATGTGACCGCAGTGACGGCAAGGACTACCCTGATCGATTAGATTGACCATTGACCAAAATGAGCAACCATACGGGTCGTATAGTTATCCATTTGGAAAAGCTCCAGAAAAGATTGTAAGTCGGAGGACATTGCAGGTACTAGAAGAGAAACCGCAATGTATGATGGGTTTCACGACAAACAGATGTTGAGAGTTGATTGGAGGGAGGTCGCCAGTGGTTCTGTCTTGGGTTACCTTTCAGTTATATCTTCTACCCGGCGTATTAACATTTAGTTTCGAATGAGTAATCTATCACGATCCTCCCACGCCCCGACAAACACGCGATACAGCCTGATGGAGGGTTGATCAAGACACTGCCTTATGCCAACTTGTCCCGCCACAGCAACATTCTCCCAACTCGCTCCGCCGGAAAACATACGGCCTTACCTCTGCCCTTCCGTACTACGACATGTCACCTCTGCCTCATCGCCAACTATTAAAGCGTTGAACGTCTTGCTTCTCTCTCCACGTGAGTCTCTTTGTCTTCGCCGGTACTGAGGAATAGCCCCCCCACATTTGGACACCGTGATTGCACTCATCAATCATGCTTCATTTTTGACCCAATGCCCATCGCAACCACCATCTTCTGCCTTGGAGATGGCGCGATTGACCGCACTCTCACCCTTATCGACAAGTCATTGCAGACATAACTCACATCACGCGTAGTACATACATATCCTTCTCGTCGAAGACAGCCTCCGCCACATGAATGGATCTGAACTCGAACACGTAAGATGTGTCTCACTGACGATGGAAGGTTACCCTGTGTTTTCTCCCTTTCCTGAGTGTCTGCCTGGCCTCCCTCTTTGGATGGGACACATTGATGTCGTCACTGGGTACCTCGCTACTCCCGCAAAGTCCCACTCCTGATTGACATCACAAGCGGGGCGTTGTGTCTTTCTGAATACAATCGAGGAGGACACCACCGGGTTTTCCAACAACATGGAATGAGAGCCACGTACTATTAGACGTCCCTGCGCACTGAAGGAAGGCGGAATTAATGGATGTTTCCGGGATATGGTCAGCGTGCAGTCGCAACGTTGGCGACCCGCAGGTATCCAGGATCATCGTTTCAGCTCTGTGCTGTGTACAGTTCCTGAAACATTGATTGAACCAAGCCATAAGATCAACCGCACCAATGAGTGGAAGAGATACGATACCCCGTGTTCTTCTTTTTCCCATCGAAACAGCTGGATCATTTGTACGTACGATACACCGTTCAGTTCAGAACACAAAGTATACATGCATGAATGCTAGTAGAAAAGATCAACAGGTTGGCCGGAGCGGTGAAATTAACCACCTATTGGAGATCCAAGAACGAGTTTTCGCGGGTTCGCTGCGTCATTGCGCTGAAGGTGACTTGCGTAGCCTTGCGAGCGGAAAAAGGTACGCTTATCTGTAGTCAAGAGGCACAGAGAGAGAAAGGGATGCGTAACATCGTCGAGGGTCATAAATATCAACAGACTGACAAAGCGCCACTCACCCTAAAAACAATGCTCCGGGTCCTTACAATACCCCACCATCGACGTTCCGTCGCCAATGACGCGAGGGATGTCTGCTGGTGGGAGATGGGACTGCGTGGGAATTCCGCAAGCTCAGGCTTACATCGGCGAGTCACATCCGTTCGGAATCTACCCTCTCGAAAATTGTACTCTAATGGAATTCCTACTATTTCTCGCAACTCGTCAACAAATCCCCTTTGGCAAAACCCATCCCATTCGAGTTCCTCTCGTACGAAGCACCCTTGGAGAATGTCGCACAGAAAATGACATCGGTGAGGTGTGTATCGCGTTGTGGAGTATGCATTGGAACAAGTTTATGGCGGGACAGGAAGACACGCTCGAGACTAAGTATTTCTAGTCTGTGTTGCCACCCCAGCGTATGACGCCCTCGCACGAGGGTTCGGTCTCTTCTATCGCGGGTCGTATGTCCGACTACGCAAATTCACTATACCTACTCGACTGCGAACGCTATGAACTTTCCCAACTCAACGACAGAGCTCTCACTCGTAAAGCCTATCCCATTTATTTTCCGCCTCTGCGGTGCAATCGAACGAACCACCCTTGGTGAATCTCACGGCCCTTAGCACTCGTTTGAAACGCATTTTTAACAGAGGCCTTTTAATTGGCTCGTATGACGGTCACATCCCTCTCTTTCATTTCGCCAACAGCTGGGTGCAGGACGTACAAGCACACCAGGCACCCATATCACCTCCTCGTGGCGATTCGTCCTTGTTGGTTTTTTTACCTCGAGCGTCACGCCCGCTAGCTCACAACGCCCCGCACAGTCCTTTGCATTTTTTTCCCTCTTACAGATCACCATGTCATCACCATCGCCTTATATCAATGCCGGTAGTCCGTTGATTTCTCGTGTTGACTGCGCTTCGGCTGTTGGCGTCCATTCGATCGCACCGCTGTTGACCGTTTAAAGAGAACACAGGAAAAGATGTGGGTCAGCAGTACGTCGCCGGTAGCCTCCTCGACCGCGATATTCGTATCGGACGTTCAATTCACGTTGCATATATCTTATCCACAGACTGCTGGCATATGTACGTTGAATTTTGCCATCGAAGCTGGATCCATCAGATGGCCGTGGCTGTGATTGCCGATGCGGATGTGGAGGAGATGAGGATGGGCGGGCGGGAAGAGATTGAGTTGTGCGAGAGTTTGGGATGGCATACCGTTGTCATTTATGTTTTGGTCTTGATCAAGCTTTCGCACTCAGAGATACTTGGATCCGCGATGAAAGACATCGAAGCGGGGGGAATGCGACCTGTCACCTAACGCACATCCTCGTCTTAGTTGGCATTCAAATAGTGGCCTGAATCAATGACACACTATCATCATTTAGTCAGTGATCGTGAAATGACTACTCATGACCATGCTGCGAGGTGACAATAACTCAAAGAACTGCGCGATTGATGTCTACACAAGTCATGTCTTGCTACATCAAAAATCATCCATGAGTGCTGTCTTCATTAGCTGACCCACAACACATCCACGCAGGAAACGCGATCGAAAGGATAGCCTTGTCTGACCGTCGCTGATGTGATCCAACATGAGTTCAATAGGCACGTGAAAGGAGGTGTGCGCACCGTGAGATGGACGGTCCCGGCAGACGGTTGAGATGGATCGTTCGCTTGTTGCGCCTAATACGACGCGAGCTGTCATGATGCGGTCTACCATCACCAGAAAGAAGACTCACGTGGCCTGCTTTAGCTGGAGTTGCAGCACCTTGTCCGCTATGAGGACCTTTTTTCGGATGGGTGGGCTTGGTATTAGGCTACAACGACTGATGAGCCTCTGTATGTAAACTCGAGGAACAACGAACCTTTCGTTGTCGAACAGGTTTCGCCACCGCTCGCTAAGATGATGTGTTGGACACTCGCATCCGATTGTCTATCAAGGAGGGACACTCACTGGCACACGTTTATTTGCAGCCATCCTCGAAGGTCCCACATTCGAGTCTTCCACCCTTGCTGGTGACTGCGAACGAGATTGATGATCAGCAGTCTGACGCAACTCTCTGGAAACTCGATCAGGCAATGCCGGGTCCTTTTTACTCTTCCTGATCCTTATCTTTAGCCACTTTTTGAGCATCGGGACACCCTGAGATGACTCGGTACTCTCGCGATGTTCCTCCGGACGCATCCCTGGAGGAGAGGTGACTGGCAGAGCATCCGACGGCTGTGCTACAGCAGGGGATATGCCATGTGGTGGTACCTCATCCTCACGAGAATGGACAGAGGACACTGGGGACAGTGACTGCGGCAGGGTCAACACGGAGGGAAGAGGAGAATGTCGTGATGACCAACCTCATCGTAGTCGAATTGAGTAGCGGGCGTGTTCGTCGGCACTTCGACCTATGCGATCGTGAGAACTCGCATCGAGGGGGGAAAGAACGAATGGATACCTCGAGGAGATCACCGTCGTCGTCATCGCTGCGGGCCTTGGACTTGAGTTGGCCGGATTTCCCAGGCTCTTCCTGGTGTACATGCGCGATGACCAAGTCAGCGCGACTCGTTTTGGCGACGGAAGGACAAACTCTTACAGAGTCAGTGTCAGATGTTTTGTTGTCATGACCAGCCGAGGTCGAAGGTAGCTTGTCTGGTTGCCGTTCCTCAAGAGTGGATGCCTAACGTAGTATATCAGCGGTGGTGACGGAACAGACATGCCAACACAGTCAATGGACAAATACTTACACGGAAAGGACCATAGGAGTCCGGGAGAATATTGCCGAGGTCATGCACGTTGACTTTCCCGTGATCTTGACCAGTCGCAAGATAGCTACCATCTGGGGAGAGTGCAATCGGGAATATATATATATCTTCCCTCTCCTTTATGCCAGGGACAATGTGAGAGAGAGTCGACGTATCTAGGAACGAGATGCCATGGTCTGCGACAGTTGCAATAAACTTGCCATTCGGTGCCAGAGAAATAGACTTGTGCTTGTCGCCATCGAGAGTGGATGATTCGGCAATCTGGGACCCCGTGGATACATTGAAAGACCTGATTTTCTCGTCGTCCGACACAGTAAAAATGTGTTGACTGTCGTTGGACCACGCGAGCGGAGTGATTGGCCATGTTGAGCATGTAATGGTCTTGATGTCGATGAGTTGGTCTCCATTGCGGCTGTCAAAAATCCGGACGGAGTCACCGTAGTGGGAAGTGGCGATCTGCTCGCCATTCGGTGAGAACCTGACTCCGGTGACCCAATTGTCATGTTTGAGCGGGCCAACGAGTCTCTTCCCACTCGTAAGGCTCCAGATGCTCACTTCACTGTCGACGTCGCGAGTCCCGGTGGCAAACTTGGCCGAGTCTGCGGAGATGTCAACTGCGGACACCGTCTTTGTGCCCTCTACCTCGATGACCTTTTCATGCACCTCCGCATCCCACAGGCTCGCCCCCTCGTCAGTCCCACACACTACCCATTTGTGATTCCTCGACACAGCAATGGCATTGAAATCCGACATTGCCGTTTGCATTCTGACCTGTTGACCGTCGGCAAGTCGCCATCGTCGAATCCCATCACGACCACCGCCGAAAAGATGCTTTCCGTCTGGATGGAATGCAACTGCGTATACAGGGCCAGAGCCACCAGTCTCAAGTACTATTGTAGGGTCTTACTGAATTGTCAGCATCGCACAAGTTACTGCTCGGAACTGCTACACACCGGTATTCGTCGACGACATCCTCACGAATGGTACACAGTCTTGGGGGTTCAAACACTGAAAAAACGACGTGTTTCGGTTTACTCGTGGTGCGCAAAGTCGCTGTATGAACACATCTCCTTATTCTCAATATGGGTCGCAGGTGCCTCGTGTCTTGGGCGGCTATTCTTTCTCGGATCCCAGCTCGGTGAGCCCCTGCAATCAGCCAAGCAGTCAACTTCACCAAAACATCCCTTTTTGCAAACGATAGTCTTTCCCTGGGACTTGCGAGTGCTCGTCATACCTTGCCTCACAACCCGATTCACGACGCTTGTACAATCCGCATCAGACCCGTTTGCGACATACCGCCTACAGAACACGTGTTCGTACCGGGACGTTCTCGATCATGATCAAGGACCGCTCATACTCCAGGGGCATGTTCTCGACAAGGTGAGAGACGAATGTACGTCCGTCGTTACCCAAGCCTGAACCACGTCACATTCCTATTCATGTGTATCCGCCTTTGTGGAATAGCTTGCGCTCGCTGTTGTGGACGTCGTACAGGTGGACGACGTAGACGTACGTACATGTCTACCCGGGGCTCATATGGTTGCGCTCACACACCCCTTTGGGCGCCCAGTCGCAAGTTCGCGGGTAGACTGTATCACAGGCGTATCACAGGCATCTACATGAAACCCACAGATATGTTAGAGATCGCTGCCAAGTACTATACTCTGCTCTTGAAATTTGATTCTATCGATACGGTATGCAAGGCGTTGTCATCGGGTGCATGTCGTCTTATCATACTATTCCTCCAAAGCACATTTGAAGCGCCTTATCTCCGAACCAAATGTGATTTTATTCCTGGTTTATGATCACTCGTTCATGCGGGAACGATGCACTATCCCTTTTTTCGCCTTGTGTAGCGGAACCATGCTTGAAGGAAATCGCAGAAGACAGGCATTATTCAACTAGGCTCGTGGTCGCCTTTTCCTCGTTTTTCAAGAGCTTTGGTGACCCCGCGTAGCATCCTTGTGTCCTTTTGTGAGTAACACTCGTTTCCAGCTTCTCTGTACAATATGGTCACATACGTATGGAATAAAAGGACCCTCCGTATCGTCACAATCATACCTTATGTCCCAGCTCCCTCGGATCGTGATACTTACTACAGGACGGTCTCGTCAATGGAACGGCGATGGAATTCATTTCGCTGTAGGGCCTCAATCTAGACCCCGGCACCACAAGAGACATCAATGCTGGCTCGAACCTTGTTGGGAATGCGACAAATAAATGAGACGGTTTGAATACGTGAATCCATGGATTGATGCCGCGCGTGGGGGGAACAAGGTCACCAGGTGAACACAACGTGTTGGTTTCGACAAAGCCCCGCCGTAGTTCGGGAAAGTGATTGCAGCACAGAACCATATTGCACGTACATTGGCACGAAAGACTTTCTCGAGAGTCGAGACGAGGTCGTCGGAGACACATAATACATATACATCGAGCTCAGAAAAGGGGGCATATGCATAAGTGAATAAATATCCGAGTCACCATCCAACGTACAGTCATTCTCCACTATTCATCAACGCCTCAGCGCTAGTGTTCGTCCCTTCGTTTCTCCCCAAATTCCTCCTTCAAACCTGATGCGTATTATCTCCCAGCGGTACGAGTTGAATCGCCTCCGATTCGTTTGCGTCCCCCTCCACGACCTGATCCTGTCCTGGGGCGACATCCGCGAATGCAATTGCAGACACAGCCGCGTTTTGACTCGCATTGGGTTGCGACAACACGCCGAACCCGCTGTCAACCCCCTGCCCGCGACGGACGTCACGGTCATACAGCTCCCGCACGCTGATGATGAACCGAGGTATCATGGGGCATAGCGTTATGCCAGAAAGCATGAACAGGAAGTACATCCAAGCGTGCGCCAGTCCTGAATCCACGGTTACGACCATATTGGAAATACGGTTAAACATGATCCTAGAAAACAACCGAGTGGTTAGTTTGTCTGCAAATACTCGAGAGCAAGATTGGTGGGAGAACGTGACGTTGACAAATGGGAACGGGAAAGGAGGAACGTACACAAGGAAATAAAGAATTCCATCTTTCACGAGTCGTTCCATGTACCGGTTAGGCTGCCACTGCTTCGTTGCTTTGTACATGCTAATTGACTGCTTCGATGTTTGAGTGGCAGCAAGAATCAAAAGCATAGCACTGAGAACAATTCGTGGGAGTCCTTCATACACCTGAGTAGCGTATGTGCTGGTCCCTACTAGTGAGACATTGCAAAAAGAGAAATCCGTGACTTGGACAATTGTGACTGGAGAGAAAGGTGGCGGAAGGGCAACCTGGGTGAGATTGGAGTGACGCGTGAAATTTATTTGGGACATACATGTGACATATAGACTGGAATTGTAGACCCCTGCCATAATACAGGTAACAATGACCTGCGGCACATAAATGAACAGCAGGGAATAAAGGATCAATTTGGATCGATTCCACATTGCATACACCCGCAAAATCATGACCACTGTAATTGAAATTACAACCGACAGCAATGGGAGCAGGCGGAACAGTAACTCACAAGCGGCAGCATTAATAAATGTTACCGATGCCCATACTGGTACCCAATAGATGGCAGTGCCTTTGGGGGATATCCATGCCTCATACCGACATCATAGAGGGCAGTAAATCAATCCACTTACACCTAGGGAACTGTTATCAATATCCTTTTCAATCACAATTTAGATGCATACATCTATGAGAAGATGAGCATTAATGACAGACATGAGACGAGATGGAAAACAGAACCACAGACTTTGACAGATCCAGTAAGAAAAGGTGTACCATCTATGAATGTATCTGATCAGCTCAATTCTATAACTTCCGATTAACTTTTTATACATACAGAGTGCGCTAAGACTTAAGCACAGATTAGCATTACCTATGTTTACTATGCATCATAGCAACAATGCACCTACATAACCCAAGAAAGACCGCCAAAGCGGACCTATAGAAATGTCAGTTGGGAAGCATCTGTAAGGGAGTGGACACAGAGGTTTTATACATACGAGAACAAAGATTGTTGAGACCCAGGTCCAGGGTCGGCACTGTGGGATTGTCAGGGATCTGGTGCTCACTCAATGATTGATGCTTTCTTACCCAAATATAGTTTATCTGTGAATATTCTCTGTCAACAA
Source organism: Boletus pseudopeckii (assembly GCA_038092915.1). Taxonomy (NCBI): domain Eukaryota; kingdom Fungi; phylum Basidiomycota; class Agaricomycetes; order Boletales; family Boletaceae; genus Boletus; species Boletus pseudopeckii. The sequence goes on from JBBPRH010000031.1 coordinate 35,844, forward strand.
ATAAGATGATGTTGAGAGTGAAATAACATACCTCGCTGGAAAAGGTGAGGACTGCAGTGGTAGTATTGCAATTGTCACGGTCATCTTAGATCAAAAAGGATAGCATGCATATAAGCATCACCCACAAAAATCGTATGTGACCACAGTGACGGCAACGACTACCCTGATCGATTAGATTGACCATCGATGAAAATGAGCGGCCATACGGGCTGTATAGTTATTCACTTGGAAAACTTCCAGAAAAGATTGTAAGTCGGATGACATTGCAGGCACTAGAAGATAAACTGCAGTGTATAATAGGTTTAACGAGAAAGAAATACTGAGAGCCGATTGGAGGGAGGTTCCCAGTAGTTCTGTCTTGGGTTCACCTTTCAGTTATATCTTCTACCCGGCGTATTAACATTTGCATCAAGACTAGCCTCACTCCGGGCTTCCTTAGAGGGGAGATTCAGAGGGGCGCGACGGTTGGTTCTTCGAACGGTGATGATCAAGAAGGGCGTCGTGGCATTGAGTGGGCCACGATTCTACTTCAGATTCATCATGGAACCGCGATGGCCCAAGTCAGGATGAAAGATACGATCAAGACACTGCCTTACGCCAAGTCCCGCCACGGCAACATTCTCCCAACTCGCTACGCCGGAAAACATACGGCCTTACCTCTGCCTTTCCGTACTACGACATGTCACCTCTGCCTCATCGCCAACTATCAAAGCGTTGAGTGTCTTGCTTCTCTCTCCACGTGAGTCTCTTTGTTTTCGCCGGTACTGAGGAATAAATCCCCCGATGGTTGGACACACGGATTGCACTCATCAATCATTTTTTCACTGCCACCGGGTTTACCAACAACATGGAATGAGAGCCATGTACTGTTAGACGTCACTGCACACTAAAGGAAGGCGCAACAGAACGGGGTAAAGGGCGGAATCAATGGATGTTTCCGGGATATGGTCAGCGTGCAGTCGAAACGTTGGAGACCCGCAGGTACCCAAGATCATCGTTTCAGCTCTGTGCTGTGTGCAGTTCCTGAAACACTGATTGAACCAAGCCATGAGATCAACCACGCCAACGAATGGAAGAGATACGATACCGGGTTGCGACGACGTCCGTGTTCTTCTTTTTCCCATCCAAACAGCCGGATAATTTGTACGTACACTACATCGTTCAGCTCAGAACACAATGCATACATGCATGTGTTTCATGATGGCCATATGAGCCACGTTCCGCCGAAGGACTATATTACCGAACCTGGGGAAGTTGGAGCGGCGCAGATATCGATGCGTTGCAATGTACAGATTGGCGAAAAAAAGGATGATCTGTCCTTGCGCATACCGCCGCACGTCACGCTAGGATTAGCTGTCCCTACAGTCAAACAGACGCTGAAAACCAATATGCGTGAGAGAAAGGAAGTACGAAGGAATTGGTGGAGGGGGACTGGACCTACCCAGCTGTCTGCTTCAAACCAACCCTTACTCAACTGGTTTACCGGCGGGAAACGAGCAACTTCGAGCCTAACCCCATGCATCTGACCCGACAACACGAAATGCAGCAGTAAATCTGCCAGCATGCACGCCGACCTCGATAGCCGTGTCACTGGCAGCCGTCTCGGCTGAGCTTGAGGGAACCCAGACGGATAGACTATGTTACAACGACTGAGCGACGTAAGCCGGGCCAGAGCCTACGGTCGAGCTAGCATGATTATCTGTCGAAGAGGCCCTTTTATGAGACAGGGATGATCACAATATATGGAGCGGGAGGAGATCGAGACCTTTGGGGCACCATTCGTCGCTCAGAAATGTATTCCCGACTCCTCGAAGGCGGGCGCATATATCTAGTGTGAAACATGAGGTTGTGTGAGGGACGAGGGAGCATACTACAACCAATCCACCAACTTCGTAGTTCATGGAGATGTCGGAAGACTTTGTTTTCTCAAAAAGTTGACGAAAATCGGCCGGAGTCAAAGCAAGTACTTTGAAGAACCGGAGCGATCAGTCATATTGACCACTAAGAAACATCTTGATCAAGAGAGCAAGGTCCCCGGCCGTGTACGTCGTTTCTGCCGCTTACAGGACCAAAAATGGGTTCTGTGGTGCGCGCAAGGCGTGCATCGGTGATTGCAGGAAGAATTTGTATCTAATCAACTCGTCAGTGTCGATGGTCCAGCCAACGTCGTGAGGGATAACAGCGTACTGGTGAAGCTGTCAAACTGCCGCGAGAGTTCGTGAACCGGCTGTCTACCTTGCGTATTCATCAAAATAACGATGTATGGCGCTTCCAAATCGTCCTGGAAGGAGAAATATAAGAACACAACGTGCACTCGATCACACTGGCACACCGCAGACTCACCTCGAAATCATCAGCATAGTACTCGAGAGCAATGCCGGCGTTTCTGCAGTTTTCATGCGATACAGTTTACTTGTGATGAACGCGGGAACTTGTCGTTTGGCGGCCAAATCCATCGCTGGGGTCAATGAAGCGTGTATGTGAGCGCAGCCATTCGAGCCCCGAGAGGTAAGTACACGTTTGCGATGTCCGCCTGTGTCCGACATGCATAGCAATATGCACGAGCTGCGCCGATTCCTCTGGAGTACGCGCGCTCCCAGCTGGAAAACGTCCTTGGATGTGTGCTGTATCGCAAGTGGGAATAATGCAGATTGTACGCTCGTCGTGAACCGGGAGCTGCAACCAAGAAAATACGATGACTCACAAATCCTCGGGTAAGAGTACCCTTGGCCAACGAGGGAAGGATTTGTCGACGTTGACCACTGGCCAGGTGGTCGCAAGGAGGCATGGCGATACAAATCCGTGCAGGCAATTTAGGGTAGCGCTACGGCTTGCAAGTTTTATCGGGGCTCAGGACGAGCAACGTCGGATGTATGTGATTCGCGTGTAACACCAGTTTACTGGTGTCGAGCTGAGCGAATCTCTCCACATGGCCTAGAGACGATGGTTCCTCAGCCTTGGACTCGTGACATCTCTCTCGCATACATGCGGGTTAGTGCAAGGAGAGATCATTCCGGAATGCTAGCAGAATGAGGAAAAGATCAACATGTTGACCGGAACGGTGAAATTAACCACCTATTGGAGGTCGAAGAACGAGTTTTGGCGGGTTCGCTGTGTCATCGCGCTGAAGGTGACGCGCGTAGCCTTGCGAGCGGAAGAGGGTATGCTTGTAATTATTTAAGAGGCACAGAGTGAAAAAGGGATGCGTAACATCATCGAAGGTCATTAAAATAACCATATCCTGGGGCCTGACACCAGACGGATAAAGCGCCACTCACCCTAGGATCCAATGAAAAGAATGCTCAGGGACCATACGAGACATCACCATCGACGTTCTGTTGCCAATGACGCGAGGGGATATTGTGCTGGTGGAAGGCGCGGTCACGGAGAAACTCCGCAATCTCACACTGCGCAGACCCTTTTTCTAAGTTCTCGCATCCGTTTGGAAATCGACCCTCTCAAAAATAATTACACTCGAATGGAATTCCTACTAACTCTCGCAACTCGTCAACAAATCCCCTTGGGCAAAACCCATCCTGTCGAGCTCCTCTCGTATGATACGGTATGAAGCACCCTCGGAGAATGTCGCGCAGAAAATGGCATCATGCCCTTGAATATTTCATCCGATTCTCGATATCCCAACGTCAGGTAGTTTGTTGGAATAGACAATGTCTTTGAAACAGGTTCTCCATCGACGACGAAATCACAACCGGACAGGAATGGTGGAAATTTGATCGGGCAATAACTTGAGCGTCGATCTCAGACCCTTTCCCCACGTGCACGACTTGCACACAAGGTCGTCTCCACCTTCCCCGCCAGTCCTCCCTAATTCTCTTTGCGTATCCTCACAAATTATCTTAGTACTGAACCTGACATATTCTATCAAGGGTGGACTACAGAATCGTCCGATTTCTGGCTCTGCTGTCATACCCTCTGGTAGGCGTTTAGTTAATCGCCTGGTTGTTGATTTTGATTCTTATAGAGAAACCGAGGGGAAAGGCATGGATGAACGGTCCATCGTCGCTGGCCTCCTGAATCACCAGCAGTGATCGTGATATTGACATTTACATCTGAAGATTCGCCGACATTCAGTTCACGCCGGACATGTCTTGTTCGTAGACGGTGAAGATGCCAGAACAGTACCAAGACGACCACCTGGCCCAAGTGTGGATGAAGCTAGAGATCCTGGTCTCGGGAGACCTTCCTAGCGCGCGGAAATTAGGAACGTACGGATTCGGCGGGGGGTGGACGAACGGGCGAGACCAATTTCATAGGGAGGGGGTTTGGCAAGGATTGGGGAAGAAACGCGGATGGAAGCATCGACAAGGAATGGCGTGGACATGGTATTGGAGATGTCCTTCAAAAAGGAGAACTACAGGGACGGAAATGAATGCTCGCGAACGGGGGAGAGCATCAGGCGTTTTAGTCATCTGTCGACGATACCGCCGTCGTTATCGGCAGGGCCTCTAGCAGTCGAGAGTCATCCGAGCTGAAGGTTACAGTACTATTCCTTTCTTTTTCGTGTTGTGTAGCGGCACCATGCTCGAAGAACCTAATTCAAGTTGCAAAAGACAGGTTTTATTCACCTTGGCTGGTGATCGCTTTTTCCACGTTCTTCGAGAGCTTCCATGACTCACCTCACCTAGTACCCTTGCGTTCTTTCGTGAGTATCACTCGTCTCCAATTTCTGTGCTGTGTGGTCGCATACATAGGGAATAAAAGGAACCTTTGTTTCGTCACAATCCTCACCTATAGCTTGTGCACCTTATGTTCCAGCTCCCTCGAATCACGATACTTGCTCTCCCAGCCTGCGTCAGCGCTACACTACAGTCTCGTCAATGGAATAGCGATGGGTTTCATCTCGCTGTAGGGCCTCAATATGGACCCCTTCCCGGCACCACAAGAGACATCAATGCTGGCTCGAATCTCCTTTATGGCAAAGCAACCCTTACCCTCGTGAGTTACTTATGGAGAGTAGGCTTGTTGTTTCTCATTCGTGCCAGCCCCCCAGACTACGACCTATACCGTCTTCTGTGGCATCAAGTAAGTACTACCGTGTTGAATCTCAGCTACTGAATAATAACCATGCCCAGTGATTTGGGAAGATTCGTTCGGTCAGTTTGTTTCCCGGCATGTGTCATCTCCTGCAAGTAGTCCAAGACCTCCTCGGCCAATGACCCTCCTCTCTCTCCCACCTTCCCACAAATGGCAAGACTTTCCTCGTCATCGACATTTAGAGCCGTGGTTCACAAACGCCTGGGGTCAAGCATAGATCCAATGTATCAATGACGGACTAGCACAGAATTCGTCGCTCAACGTTGCCTTTGTCAGCTTTGCTACAATTGGAATGGTGTCTTCCGTTCCGTGGTATGAAGCGTTTGGGTGTACGAACACCTCACATACTTCTGCTTCGCTGACAACGCAATGTCTACGTTCGGATCTTGTAATGAACCGCAGCATCATTTTTACTGGATCCAAGGGTGAGTGGCGCTTTACCGGTCTGGTGCTGGGTCTGAGGATTGGGTTTAATGACGCTGGACGATGTTACGCAGCCATTGAACTTTTTTATCTTTTTCTGGCTATAGGACGTTCCTCAGCTACAGAAAAGCATACCCTCTGTTTCAATCGCAAGGCTACGCGCGTCATCTTGAGCAGGATGACGTAACGCCCGGCCAATAATGTCTGAAACTCGCTCTTCGGTCTCCAATAGGTGGTACCGTCTCCATTCTGGTTAATGTGTTGCTCTTTTCCTCGTTCTAGTCCAGGGTGATCTCTCCTTGAATTGACCGGCTTGTACGCGAGGGAAAGTTTACGAGTCCCAGGATGAGGCATCATGATCTCCAGGCCATCTGAAGAGCAAACTGAGGTATAGGCACGAACAACATACGTCCAAGCGAATATAACGCTCTCCTGAGCCCCGATAAATAAATTCGCAAGCGACAGCGCCAGAGTCTCAGATTGCCAATACCAACTCGGTATAGCAGGGTAGAACTCTCAGGAGGATTTTTCAGAGTCAACGAAGCAACCTCAACCTCCTCTGCATTCTCCTGGACGTGCGCAGACATTCGTACGAGATTCACGCTGTCCTACTGCCACGATCGTGACCATTGGCTTCCTGTTACGTTAGCCAGGGATGTATACACTATACCGAAAAAATGCTGAGGAACGTGACGATTGGTTTGGCCGACAATCTCAGGGGAAGGATATAACCATGCTGTGGGCATGGCGGTACAAATCGGTGTCGGCAATTTAGGGTAGTGCTGCGGCTTGCAATATTTATCGGGCTCAGACGAGCAGCGTCGGTCAAGTGTAATTCGCGTGTAGCGTCAGCTTACTGGTGTCAAGTTGAGCGATCTCGGTACCGTGGTTCCTCAGCCTGGGACTCGTGACATTTCCCTCGCATATAATGCAAAGAGAGATCACTCCGGACTCCTAGTAGAACGAAGAAAAGAGCAACAGGTTAACCGGAATTGATAAATGACCACTTATTGGAGACCAAAGAGCGAGTGTTGGCGGGTATGCTACGTCATCGTGCTGAAGGTGACGCGCGTAGCCTTGCGAGCGAAAAATCATATGCTTACTAGCTGTAGCGAAAGGGCACAGAGAGAAAGAGAAAATTCAAGGAATGCTTAACATCGTTGTAACCCAAATCCTCGGACTTGACACCAGGCTGATAAAGCGCCACTCGCCCTAGGATCCAATAAGATCCGACCATCTACCTTCTGTTGCCAATGACACGAGAGGATGTGTGCCAGTGGAGGCTGTGGATGGGGATGGTCCTGGAGGACTCCGGGCAACTCCGCAAGCTCCGACTCTGAATCAACACTAGTACTGCGGTGCTAATAGTCACTAACAAAACATGGCGTTAGGGAGCAGTACTGTGGATTGTTTTCACGACAACCATGTTGAAGGAGAGGAGAGGAGAGGAGAGGGGAGGAGATCGAGATCGAGTCGGTGTTGCCGCCGATGCGTCTGCATGAGCATTGGGTCTCCTCAATCTTGGTGTCGTTCATCCCGGTTAGCCTCTTCCTTGCCAGTGTGTATCCTCATGGCACTCACAACGCGCTTTTTTTGTTCTTTTACTTTCTAACTACCTCATACGACAATCACATCCCTCTCTTTGATTACGCGCAACAGTTAGATCCAGGACGTTCAAGCGTACTAGGCCCATATCTCCCCTTGCTGCACTCATGGCGAACGCCTCGCACGATCTGACGGCTTCCCTCACCTAACATCACATCCACACGACCACTCTCTCCTCCGTTTGTTCCGATGACAGCAGCCGTATTCTCGCCACATCCTATGACCACCACATCGACTCCTTGGTGCCAAAGACAAAGGAGCACCAACGTCCAATTTGGCTGCTTATTCAGACTGCACAAAACGGCGCAATATCGCACGCGAGGCTGACCGGAGGCACGGACAACCTCCAAGACCGTGCTCGAGTCTCGCACGAATGGAGATGTAGTCGTGAGTTTGACTCGACGGTGCGGACGTGGGACATTGAGTCAGGGGGCCGTGGCGACACAAACTTGTCCACATACTCACGATTCAGTACATGTATTGCAATGGATCACCTGAATGCATTCCATCTCCGGTACCTGAGCTACAACACATCCACGCAGGAAACGCGATCGAAAGCCTCAGGATCCTAGCCTGGCCAGATTCTCGCTGATGCTGATTCACTGAGTACCACAACACCAGCGTAAGGAAACTACCCGCTGCGACATCAGGCTAACGCACACCCTCGTCTCGTCATCTCCATGTAATTGGCTTTGCAATAGCCTCTCGTGCCAATCAGAGCATCCGACGGCTGTGGTACAGCTGGGGACTTGCCAAGTGGCGGTACCCCGTCCTCACGAGAATGGACGGAGGACACTGGGGACAGTGACTCCAGCAGAGTCAACACGGAGGGGAGAGGAGAATGTAGGGATCACTAACCTCGTCGTAGTCAAACTGAAAAGCGGGCGTACTCGTCGAGACCTCCGCTTACGCGATTGTAAGAACTTGCGTCGAAGGAGGAAAAGATCGAACGGATACCTCGAGGAGATCACTATCGCCGGCTTCGCTTTGCGTCTCAGACTTGAGTTGATTGGATTTCCGTGGCTCATCCTGGTGCACATGCGCGATGACCAAGTCAGCGCAGCCCGTTTTGGCGATGGAATGAAAATTTCTTACTGGATCAGAGCCAAGCGGTTAATTGTCGTGGCCGGCGGAGGTGGAAGGCAGCTCGTCTAACTGTCGTTCCTCACGAGTAGGTGCCTAACATAGTATGTCAACAGGGAAGATGAAATGGGACTAAGCAAACATGGTCAATGGACAAATACTTACGTGGAAAGGACCATGCAAGTCCGGGAGGATGCTGCTGAGGTTGCGCACGGTGAGTCTCCCGTTATCTTGTCCAGTCGCAAGATAGCAACCGTCCGGGGAGATTACAATTGAGCGTATATATCCTTTCTCCTCAATGACAGGGACAATGTGTGAGAGAGTCGACGTGTCTAGGAACCAGATGGAAGAGCCTGCATAGGTAGCAATAAATTTGCCATTTGGTGCGAGAGCGATAGACTTGCGGTCGCCGCCATCGAGAATCGGTGATTCGGCAATCTGGGATCCTGTGGACACAGCGAAAGACTGGATTTTCATGCGATCTGATGTGGCAAAAATTTGGAGAGCGTCATCAGACCATGCTAGTGGAATGTCTGGCCATGTCGGGGGTGAGGTCGTCGCAATGGTAATGACCTCGTCGCCGTTGCGAGCATCAAAGATGCGGATGGTACCACCATGGCAGGCGGTGGCAATGTGGTCGCCAGCTGGAGAAATTTTGATTCCAGTAACACCTCTGTCGTGTTCGAGCGGGCCAACGAGTCTCTCCCCGCTTGTTATGTTCCAGATGTTCGCTTTCTTGCCACCCAATTTAAATCCAGTCCCGGTGGCAAATTTGGTCGAGTCTAGGGAGACGTCGACGGCATACACCGTGTTGTGCCCTCTACGTCGATGACCTTTTCATGCATTTCTGCATCCCACACGCTTGCGCCTCCTTCGCGAGTTCCACTGACTATCCACTTGCGATCCCTCGATACGGATATGGCGCGCAACATCATTCCCGTTTGCTTCCCGACTTCTTCACCGTCTGCAAGTCGCCATCGTCGAATCCCATCACTACCACCGCCCAAAAGATGCATTCCGTCAGAGTAGAACGCAACCGCGTATACCTCGCCAGAGCCACCGGTCGCAAGTACCGTCTGAATAGTCAACGTCACACAATCCCTGCTCAGAACAGCTACACACCGGTATTCGTCGACGACATTCTCACCAATGGTACTACACAGGCATAGGGTTCGAAGAGTGAAAAAGCGAGGTGTTTCGGTTTACTTGTGGTGCATAAAGTTGCTGTATGAACACGTTTCCTTATTCTCAATATGGGTCTGTTTACGCAGATGCCTCGTGTCTTCCGAGTCGGCGGTATTCTTACTCGGATCAACCAAGCAGTCAACTTTGGTTTGTTGCCAATGCTAGTCTTATCCTGGAACTTGCGAGTGCTCGTCATACGGCCCAACTCACGACGAGTGTACAATCCACATTAGACCCGCTCGTCACATATAGACAAAACGCGTATCCATACCAGGACGTTTTCGATCAGGGACCACTCAGAGTCCTCAGGGGGGATCTTCACAAAAAAGGAGACGAATGAATGCGTCTTGATGGAATGGCTCGCGCTCACTGCTATAGACGTCGGATAGGTGGACTTCGCAGACGTACGTACGTGTTGCTCCTGGGTTCGAATAGTTGCGCTCATACACACTCGTTTGTCGACGCCAGTAATGCCTTTGGACACCTAATGACAAGTTCCCAATGCCAATTTTCAATGTTGCAGGGCCCACGCGCTCGCTGTCCAACCCTTTAATCTTTCTCGTCCCGACGCTTAATATTGCGACGTCAGGTAATTGTGTTGAAATGAACGGCATCTTTGGAGCAGGTTCTCCGCCGAAAACAAAGCCACAACTGGGCAGGATTGGTGGGATGCTTGCTTGAGGAGTTAACTCGACTGTGGCGAGTCCTTTTCGGCACCATATTGATCCAACCTGTCCTCGCTCGTGACTTGCGCCTCGCCACTTCCACCACCCCCGCGCGAATTACCTCCGTCCTGGATCTGACATATTTGTACCAAGGTTGGGCTATCATGACCCCACCGGTACCGAGTATCGAGCCCAGATCTCCGGAGAACAGGCATGGGTCGCCGACGCGCTTATCATCGGAGAGGACTACGGAATCGTCCCTTTTCTGGCTCTACTTTCACGACGACGGGGTATGTATTAGGTCTGGCGGTGCGCCAATACATAGAGAATTCTGGACTCTCTCGTGGCGCTTCGTCTTCGTTATTGCGGGTCCCATGCCACCCGCATCTTATGGTGAGCATCATGATTGGTCTACACTCACCTCGGACGGTTTTCTAACCTCAAGCGTCACACCTGCCAGCCCGTGTCGCCACGCACAGTCCTGGGCATCGTTTTTCTCTTACATATCTCCATGTCATCACCACCACCCTATATCATCAATATCGGTCGTCCGTTCATTTGTCGTGCTGGCTCCGCTTCGGCTGGATGAATCCAGTTGATTGTACCGCTATTGATTTATTTAAACCAGGGAAAGGGATGGGTCAGCAGTGCGTCGTCGGTAGCCTCCTCGACCTCCAACAGTGATTGCGATGTTCGTATCGGACGGCTTACCGACACTCAATGGGCGTCGATATGACTTATCCGCAGACGGTGGCATACCTGTGTTGGATCTCGCCATCAAAGCATTATTCATCAGGTGGCTGTGGATATGCATGTGGTGCGGATGTGGAGGAGGTGAGGAATGACGGGCAAGATCAGTTTGAGTTGTGCCAGTTTGAGGTGGCATACATCTCCTGTACTAGCTCATTATCATTTCCCCCCTCGAATGCCCGAGCTCATGCCTCCGCGAGCGACATGCGGTTGTGACGCTCGCACATTATCTGGATGCCAGGAGTCTTTGGTTGTATCGTATATACAATGTTGTAGCCCTCGAGGAAGCTGAACAACGTGCTGGTTTCGACAAAGCGCTGCCGTAGGTGCTCAAAATGTTTCCAGCAGACAATCAAATCGCACGTACAGAGGAGAAGCTCCCTGGAGACAATACCTACGGCGTACAACATCGGGAGACACATAATATGTACATTGAGCTCAGAAGACGAGGCATATGCATAAGTACAATGAACACCTGAGTCACCGTTCACAGTACCGCCATTCTCCACCATTCATCGACACCTCAGCGTGAGTGTTCGTCTCCCGTTTCTACCCAGGTTCCTCCTTCAAACTCTATGCGTATTATCTCCCAACGGTTCGAGCCGAATCGCCTCCGATTCGTTGGCATCCCTCTCTACGACCTGATCCTGCCCCGGGGCGACATCCGCGAATGCAATTGAAGACAACCGCGTATCGGCTCGGAATGGGTTGCGACAACATGCTGAATCCGGTATCAACCTGCTGCCAGCGGCGACGGAGGTCACAGTCATACAGCTCTCGCACGCTGATGATTAACCGAGGGACCATGGGGCATAGCGTTATGCCGGAAAACATGGCCAGGAAGAACATCCAAGCATTGTTGCCAGTAGCCTCGTTTTGGACTAGACCAGAAACATTGAAAAACATGTTCCTAGCCCGAGTGGTTAGTTTGTCTATGAATACTTGAGAGCAAAATCGGCGGGGGAATGTGATGGTGATATATGGAAACGAGAGAGGGGGGAAACCGAGACGTACACAAGGAAATAGATATTACCATCTCTGCCAGTTGTTCCATGTACCGGCTAGGCTGCCACTGCTTCGTCGCTTTGTACATGTTAACTGACTCCTTCAAGGTTTGAGTGACAGCAAGAATCAAAAGCGCAGCACCGAGAACAAATCATGGGATTTTATCATAAACGGAAATCATGAATAGTGTGTTGCTTGACGAGGCATTGCAAAAGGAGAAATCCATAACTTGGATAATGGTGACTGCGGAGAAGGGTGGCAGGAGATGAAGGGTAACCTGGGTGAGATGAGAGCGACTCGTGAAGTTTATCCAGGACATACCTGAGACATATGTACTGGGATTGTAGAACCCTGCAAAAATGAAGGAAATGATGACCTATTGGACATAAATGAAGAAAAGGAGAGAAAGGATCCTTTTGGATCGATTCCACATTGCATATACCCGAAAAATCATGACTACTAGTGTAAATGAAATTACAGTCGGCGGGAGCCTGAATGGAAACAGGCGGAACAGTAACTCACAGTCAGCGGTATTAAGAAATATTAGGTATGCCGACTGAATTACCCAAAGGACTGCAGTGCCTTTGGGATATCCATGTCTCATACGAACATCAGAGAGGGAGTCCACTTACACCTATGGAACTGTCATCAGTATAGTTTTCAATCACAATTCAAATGGATACATCTACCGGAAGATGATCATTAGCGACAGACCTGAGACAAGATGCAAGACGGAAACACTGACTTCAAGAGGTCGAGGTATAAAGGAAGTACCAACTGTGAATGTATCTGCTCAGCTCAATTAACCTCTAATTTAATTTTGAACATACAAAGTGAACCGAGACTTCAGCACGGATTGACTGTTACCTATTTTGCTATGCATCATTGCAAAAATAGACCTACATGGCCCAAGAAAGACCGGCATAGTAGCGGACCTATAGAAATGTCAATTGAGGCACCTGCAATGGGACTTCGGGCCTTTATACATACCAAAACAAACATTGTTGAGGCCCAGCTCCACGGTGGGCACTGTGGGATTTTCAGGCGCCTAGCGCGCTCTCGATATTTGTTGCTTCCTACCCAAACATAGTGTAACTTTGGATATTCTCGGTCAACAAATAAGCTGTGGAGAGCGAAATAATATACCTCTCTCGAAAAGGTGAGGACTGCAGTGGTACGATTGCAATGGTCACTTCAGAACAAGATAGATCGCATGCACACAAGCATCACTCACAAAAATCGTATGTGACAACAGTGGTAGCAACAACTGCCTGATCTGTAAGATTAATCATTCATCAAAATGAGCGACCATACGGGATAAATAGTTGTTCATCTGTAGAAACTCCAAAGCAGACTGTAAGTCAGAGGACATTGCAGGTACAAGTCTGACGGTGTAACGACAAATGCAGATACAGAGCCGATGGGAGGGAGGTTGCCAGTAGTTCGGTCTTGGGTTCCCCTGATAGTTTTATCTTGGCTGCGTATTTCTGCCGATCGATATGTATGCAATTATAACCCATTATTGATGTTATCGCCTTGGATTCCGAGGAATTGTTCCATCGTAGAATTCCTCCGAGTAGTATTCCAATACTCGTACGAAGTCCACACCTGGTTGACGTCACGGGCGGGCATAGTGCGTTTTTCGGAATACATTTGAGGAGCGTAAGAAGACCGTCCTAAGAGACAGAAAAGGAGAGCGTATTCATACGCTTTAGCAACCACACACGAGGTAAAATACGGAATCACCACTCGGCTTTCCAAAACATGGAATAAGACCCATGTTGTACTGTCAGAAGTCTACCAAAATGATGGTCACGCGCACAAAAGGAGGGCGCAACAGAACGGAGTGAAGAACGGAATTAATTAATGGATGCTTCCGAGCATGGAAGAGACACTGCGTTGTGACCAGTCCATGTTCCGTTTCACGTTGAAACAGCCGGATCCGAGTCAGCCCAGAACTGGCAGAACGTATATGCGTGTGTTTCGTGCTGGATATCTGAGCCACGCTTCGAAGGATTATACTCCACCTTGGAAAGACGGAGCGGCGCAGCTATCGATGCGATGCGATGTACAGATTGTACATAGTGTAAAAAGGGTGATCTGTCCTTGTGCAGACAGCCGCATGTCACGTTAGGATGAGCTGGTCACAGTCAAGAAGACGCCGAAAATCAATGTGAGAGCAAGGAAGAGGGAAGGAACCGGTGGTGGGGAACGGGACCTACTACCCAGCCGCCAGCTTCAATCCAACCACGCTATATCCCTCTACTGAAAACGTTCACCACAAGGAGACTGATGGGGAACGAGTAACCCTGCGCCTAACCCCATGCACCTGACCCGACAACACGAAATGCGTCGTTCAGAGATCCTGCCCTCATCACGCGCAGCATCGAGCAACGTATCCATGTACTTGAACCGTGTCTCGTTCATTCATTGTACTCTCGGAGAGGGTTGCTTTGGACGCAGAATGGCGACGAAACCAGCAAGGATGCGACGTTTCGGTAATATTCAATTTGGAGCTGGGAGAGCGAGCGCCGACGGGTGTGGATGGGTACGGTATCTTCCGCTGTTGAGTATTCGTCTCACGTGCTGTTGTGGAGAGGTCGTGTGCGGTGATGAGAGAGTAGAATAGACTGAATGTGCAGGCTCGTATCATCACCAGAGAGGGACAATGTAAGTAGATCCTGGGGTCAGTGCGCTCAATCGTTTACTCAGTCGTACTTGGATCTGTGATGAACAAAAAAGACATCGAAGCTGGAGGAATGCGACATTCTAACGCACATCCTCTTCTTAGTTGGCACCCTCTAGGTTTGCAATAGTGACCCGAATCAATGACGCACTATCCTCCATCCCAACCATTGTGTGCGTATCATCATTTCGTCAGTGACCGTTGAGGAACTAGCCAGACTCAATCTGGACAGGCTTATCAGTACTCATACCAATGCTGAGAGGTGACATCAACTCGAAGAACTGCGTGATCGATGCCTACATAAGTACCCACATGTCTTGCTACACCAAACCACCTAGATCATGCATGGGTTCCATCTCCGGTACCTGACCCACAACACATCCATGCAGGAAACGCGATCGAAAGGATAGCCTTGTCTGTCCGTCGCTGATGTGATCCGACATGAGTCGAACAGGTAAGTGAAAGGAAATGTGCGCACCGTGAGATGGACCGTCTCGGCGGGAGGATGAGATACGTCGATCACTTGTTGTGCCTAATAGGAAACGAAGTATCATGATGTGGTTCATAATAACCAGAGACAGACGTACTGGACCGGCTCCCGTCGGAACTGCGTGACCTTGTCTATTACCAGATGCATCTTTTTTCGGATGGCTAGGGTCAGTAGCCTTGGTAGATGATTTAGGCTGTAACGTCCGATGAGTGTCTGCATATAAACTCGAGGAACAATGAACCTTTCGTTGTTTAACGGGTCTCGCCACCGCTCGCTAGAATAATGTCAGACAAACCAGGTCCGATCGTCTATCAAGGTAGAGCACTCACGCGCACACGCTGACCTGCAGCCATCCATGAAGGTCCCACATTTGTGGCGTTCACTCTTGGTGGTGACTGCGAACGAGACTGACGATCGACAGGCTGACCCGAAATTCTAGGACCACGATCAGGCTTGTGCGAAATCGCCTCGTTCCTCTTCCTCGTCCTCGTCGGTAACCACCCTTTGACCATTAGAATACCATGAGATGACTTCAGAGTGTCAGTATTTTCCACTGGATGTGTCTCTGACGACTGTGGGACGGCGTCAGACGCGCTAAGCGGAGGTGCCTCGTCCTCGCGGGGATGGACGGAGGATGATGGGGAGTGGGACAGTGACTCCAGTAGCGTCAACACGGAGGGAAGAGGAGAATGTAGTGATGACAAACCTCATCGTAGTCGAACTGAGCAGCCGGCGTATTCGTCGGCACCTCGACCTATGCGCTCATGAGAACTCGCTTCGAGGGGGAAAAGAACGAATGGATACCTCGAGGAGATCACCATCATCATCAACGTTGTGGGTCTCAGACTTGAGTTGGCTGGATTTCCCAGGCTCATCCTGGTGTACATGCGCAACGACGAAGTGAGCGCAGCTCGTTTTGGCGACAGAGTGTGAAACTCTTACTGGGCCAGAATCAGATGGCTTGTTGTCATGGTCGGTCGAGGTCGAAGGCAGCTCGTCTTGTTGTTTTTCCTCACGAGTGGATGCCTAGTGCAGAAGGATGAAATGGGACTTACCCGACATGTCAACAAGGTCAATAATCAATTACTTACATGGAAAGGACCGTATGTGTCCGGGAGAATGCTGCCGAGGTTCCGCACGTTGAGTCTCCCGTCACCTTGTCCAGTCGCAAGATAGTTACCATCCAGGGAGATTGCAATCGTGTATATATCTTCGCTGTCCTCGATGGCAGGGACAATGTGAGAGAGTGTGGGCACGTCTAGGAACAAAATGGAACGCCTTGCGTAGGTAGCAATAAATTTGCCATTCGGTGCCAGCGCGATAGAATTGTGGTAGCCACCATCGAGAATTGGCGATTCGGCAGTCTGGGACCCCGTGGATACAGCGAAAGACCTGATTTTCTTCTCCTTTGATGTGGCAAAGATTTGCAGAGCATCATTGGACCACTCTAGTGGAATGTTTGGCCATGTTCTGGGTGAGATCATATTTGTGGTGATGATGACCTCGTCGCCGCTGTGACTGTCAAAGATGCGGATGGATTTTCCCCAGGACGCGGTGGCGATATGCTTGCCATTTGGAGAGAACCTGATGCCAGTGATAGAATCGTCATGTTTGAGTGGGCCAACGAGTCGCTTCCCACTCGTTATGCTCCAGACGCTAGCTTCGTAGTCACCACTTCCAGTCCCTGTGGCAAACCTAGCCGAGTCTGGGGAGACATCAACTGCAGCCACCGTCTCTGTGCGCTCCACGTCGATGACCTTTTCACGCACATCTGCGTCCCACACGCTAGCCCCTGCCGAGCGAGTCCCACAGACTATCCACTTGTGATCCCTCGACGCAGATATGGCCCACAACCCTATCCCCGTTCGCTTTCCGACCTCTTGACCATCTGCAAGTCGCCATCGTCGAATCCCATCACTACCACCACCCAAAAGATGCTTTCCGTCAGGGTGGAATACGACTGCCCACACCACACCAGAGCCACCGGTCTTAAGTACTCTTGTTGGGTCTTACTGAACTGTCAGTATCACACAATCACTCTTCAGAACACCGCTACACACCGGTATTCGTCGACGACATCTTCACCAATGGTACACAGTCGTGGGGTTCGAAGAGTGAAAAACGAGGTTGTTCCGTTTACTCGTCGTGAGCAAAGTTGCTGTACAAACACGTTTCACTTGAAAAGTGAATTGGGGTCTGTTTACGTAGGTGCCTCGTGTCTGGGCGGTATTCTTACTCGGATCCTGCTAGGTGAACCGTGACCCTCCTGCGAGAATGAACCAAGCGGTCAACATTGGCAAAAAAACCTTCCCTTGCTGCCAATCCTAGTCTTACCCAGGGGACTTGTAAGTGTTCGTCATGCATCGCCTACACGACCCGATTCACGACTATATCACAGGCATCCACACGGGACCCACAGAAATGCTAGTGTTCGCTGCCCTGCACTATGCTGGACTCTTGGAACCGGTTTCTATTTACTACCCTATACAGGGCAGTCCGATCGAGTGCACCTCGTCTTCTCATACTTTTTCTCTAAAGTAAATTTGAAGCTCCGTAGTTTCCCCTCGTCCCAACTAATCACGGTGGACGCGTGGATCAACGGTCGCACGAGATATTTGCACTCACCTTTGATGAGCTGAGGATGGGTAAAATCGCATTTCCGAGTCATGGATGACCGCAAGGGTTTAATTTGTTATGAGTATATCATTACTCCGAGTATTGAGCTGGTGACGCCGAAGACAGGGAACATTACTCCGGATAGGCCTACAGATAATAGCGAAACAAAATATACGAAAGCGGACGAGGTTGTCAATGTACGGTAATCGAGAAATAGATCGAAAGCAGCCGACCGAATGATATGCGCTGTATTCATCACGCAAACAACCCTAGCCCGGGCATGGATGCGATCGAGATGTGGTACCTGCGTTCAAGCTGACAGTAGTAGAGGAGTATCTGGAAGTGCCAGCTACCAGTGTTCAGAGTCTGGATCATCTCTCATATCCACCCCCTCGTTCACTACGTTGCTAATCTCACGCGCATAGATCTCCACCAGGTCTAAGCAGCACGTCCGACGACCGTCATGATGACCAGTTAATTTCCCATATCAACCTCCAAAACGAGATACACACATCCCACTTTTCGACGTCCGCCATTTAAAGGAATATATCATACGTAGCAACAACATCAAAGGCGAGAAAAAAAGACTTGGGACGAGGGTTCACATCACAGCGTATATCTGAAATCAGGTGCGCGATCTCCTAGGTCTCTCAACTCCTGAACCGTAAATTGGAGCTTTTCCCCTTGCTCAATTAGCTGCCTCGATGCTTCGTCCCTCGCATCGTTGATGCGCTTATACAAAACGATCAAGATGGGTACTACGACCAACCCAATGCCGACGAACATCAACTCCAGGCCGTCTACCCAACGTCGAGAAGAAAATGTATATATGACCATGCAGGGGAAGAGTAAGTAACATGACTTACGTCCAAGGATGAATCGTGGCGAATCCTGCTCTCGGTAGATATTTGCCGCGATGGCTCCACTAAAGTTCCCGAATCCGATATGGAATGCCATACCTACAGCGCGCTTATATTGACCAGCGAGGTTGTTGCCGAGCCTACTCCACATATTCGGCGAGTGCACCACAAATATGGAGATCGACACACACCATACAACAACACCAGGGAATGAGGCATAACTGCCAATAACGATCAAGAAAGTTCCAAAGTACTTGACCCCATTTGAAGCTTCCGATATGTTGATGGAGTACCCGATGAGAAGCAAGAGGAGGCCAGCGTAGATGAAAGCAGAGCGATTCTTGAATTTATCCGAGTAGTGCGCCCAGATGAGAAGTACGATTGCTAGATAAATGTCTAAGTAGTCAAGGATGGATGCATTCACCGATAAACCCACAGGCGACGACGTATGGTGGGACGGTAAGGAGTTGACTGATAGCAGTGGTATACCCGAAGCTGTGATCCAACGTTAATCACCAGTGATCGAGCAGAATCATGATCACGATCACGAACTTCTTGATAATCGTTCTATGCACGTGGAAGAAATGTTCGTGAGTACCAGATGAACAAGAGTGAAATAACTTACGGAAGGAAAAAGGTGATGCCATATACTGCAGCAGAATGGTGAGCATTGCACTATCATACCGACAATGGAGAATGTAACCGTTACGCACGGGGAGCAATGATCGACATGTAGACAAGCAATTGCAGATAGACCTGCCAATCAGTGAAGGCAGCTATGACATGGCGGAGGGCAAAATGCTCTTCCTCTCCCACAGACGAGTTGTCATATTCTGCGATGTGTCAGCCCATGCACGTCTCCAAGAACTGGCACAACACACTTTTCCTCCATACAAGGTACGCACGTTCCTCCGGCGTCAGGAAAGTGGCAGTCGACGGAAAATCGACGATCACTGACAAAAGTATCGAAACAGAACCTTGGATGACCAAAGAACGCTGAACGCACCGAAGAAAGCAATAAGCCCAACAACCACAGTCAACAGTCCTTCAATAATCTGTTAACATGGTCATCAGAACAATAGTCACGACACTTGGACGTAACTCACAAATATCCACGACCAACCCTCCAAATGTCCTACTCCCGCCATGTATCCAATTCCAAACGCAAGGAGGCCAGAAAATGCACCTTAAATTGTGTTTGAGAATAACACGGAATGAAAAAAAAAAAATCATGTTCTTCACCTGCTACTGTTGCTGCCCCAAAGAAGAGACCAACGCGGTACTGAAGCATGTATCTTGGGTACCACAAGGTGAGGCTGTAGCGCCCATGTCAGTTCGCGAATGATACGTCAGCTCGCAACGCACTAGTATACAACACCTGGGAACAATCCAGCTTCGGCGATGCCAAGACAGAGCCGTACACCAACTAATTGAGGGTATCTGCAGATTCCATATGTCAATCTCAAAACAAGGCAGCAATAAAACGCGCATTACGTTTTAACGAGACCCATCAATGTCCTGGAACTGATATGAGTACCACGCGGGATTTATGAGATAACAGAGCTACCTACATGACAATGCCCCACAACACCTGAACGTCATCAGTTAATAAATGCCAGAGGGTCGAAGTGTCCGACTCACCGTAATGCCTGGAAGCCATCTTACGTCCTCGTGCATCAGTAATACGTCTGCGCTACCTTGGGCTAGCCTACCTCGACGGACGAAACACCTTCAAGACCAGACTGAAGGGAAGCATAAGCTCGGCATGTGATTCTGGCATCACGACACTTACTTGGCTGGACATTCAAGTACGCAATACGACTATAGGGAAACGAGTCGAAGCGCGAGCTTAAAGACGAACGCAGAGTACGCACCATGAAAAACATGGTCTGTAACTCGAATTAACAGAGGTATCTGAGCACGGAGGATGAAGTGACGCACGAGGGCAATATTGTATCTGTTGCCAGTCAGGTAGAGCTGCGTCGTGAGTCCGTCGAGTTTGGCGTTTCCTTGCTCAAAGTGAGTCTGCTAAAGTAGACCAAGTACGCCGAATGACGAGCAAACACACCGATATTGCCTGTCCAACGGTAATAATTAAAAACAATGCATCGGTCTCAGCTTTGGAATCTAGCTGAACCTGTCCGACCTACCTCGGTCCATGAAAGAAAGAAGATACATCAAACTTAAAATTGGCATCAACCGCAAATCGACCTTGCGCCAAAGTCGTTTCTCAGCCTCGGGACTGAGTACGTGAGGCGCGTCATCGTCCGCAGAGTGAACTCGCTCGATCTGGGCCTCGAGCGTCCCTTTGTCAACAGGACTTCCGTCGCGATTGTTCTCCGGTGTGATGGACATGACGGGTACGATGCCTCGACGGTGTGGGTGTGAAATGGATGCGGGAAACCGGGAACGCAGGACCAGCTAATATAATAAACTTTTGTACATCAATATACCCATGGCCGCCAAATCTCCGAATCTTTATAGGGTAATCCTGGTGGGTAAAATGAAACGCAAGATGTGACAAAGAGGGAACCTACGGAATGAGTAGTGTTTCATCGTTACCTTGCCCAAGGAGATGGAAAAAGGAAAGGTGCCTTGTTGCGTACTTTTCGACTGTGACTCTAAAGCACCACATAAGGACACATGACATGCTATGGGAGTCCCGGCACAAGCGGCGGTACCTGTCCTGGTGAGTACATCATCGTGAAGTGGGAAAGTCTCGCCAAAGCCTCTGACCCACCCTCAAAGTTACAAAGCCACCCGTTTGCGTTTGCGTTTGGCAACGAGAGGCAAGTTCAACCCGACACAACACCTAGGCCCTGACAAGAAAGCAACTCATGGATGTGATCCTGGCCAGCAGTCACAGAGTGTCGACAACGTTGAACGGGTAGTTTAAAAATCTCAGTTGATTCACATGCCACGCGGTCGGACTGGATACATCTGACCAAATTGTCACATCGCCAGTCTTGAAACCTTGATCCGGTAACTTGAACGCACAACTGTGACGGTACCACGATCCACGACTTTAGATTGGTCTCTCTGAGTTGTATATAGGCCCGACAATGGCTAGACGGTACCTCTGAATCTCTGATTAATCACTGGTGCACATGCCAACTGCAGATAAGCACTCGTTAAGCACTTCTCATCCGGGTGATATGGAAGTCCGTATATGTCGCCGAACGCTACGGGGCCAGTTGCAAAGCGAGAAGATGTAGGTAGCGGAGTGCGACTATGATTAATATGTGTTTTAGGGAGTGAACATATGGGTGAAACCAGGCGGGGTAAAGAGATGTAACTTAGAAGCAAATATTGCTTCCGCCGCTCACTCATTTACACGGGCTGGTTGCCTCAAGCTAGTAAATACTGAATCCACAGTGGACTGATCCAGGAATCCTCAAGGCCTCACGGACTCGCATTTAGTCAGGAAAGTGTCTGTGCATGCTAAACCGCTCCCCAGTTGATTCACATATATTGACACTACCAGTATCCAGGAGGGCCTCCAGATGCTCTGGCGGTCACCCAGACATTACACGACTCGCGGTCCATCGTGATCTCTTTTATGCTATTCTCCATTTCCTTCCCCTCCATCTATCTTACCTGGCTTATTAAAGAAAAAAAACAGCCAAGCAGGTTGGTGGAGGAAATGTGTGTACTTTTTTTTACAATAGATCACCTAGCGCGGCCATCTCGGTTCCACCAGACTCCCGAATACCGATTTCCCAATCTGCACGACGGATGACATCAGCCGTGCACAACAGAACGATGAAAGAAAGAGACACCCACAGCTGTAGATTATGGTGACTGCCATAAGGATACCCGTCCCACTACCAATTGCACCCATCAAGTCAGCGAAGACGGACAAGAGCCCGAGAATGGCCCCTCCAAAGGCAGCGGCAGTGGGGATCACGCGCTTCAGTTCCTTGTACATCGAACCTTCACGGTGGCCAGCCATAACCTGTAAATTATACGCCGTCAGCACCGCACAAGAACAGCTTCAAGTATAGGCGCTGACCATCTGTTGATCCTTGAGCTGTTTGGCAATGTCCCGAGGACCACTTCCTGAAACTTCAATCCAAGTCTTGGAAAAGAGAGCGCAAGCAGAGACAACAAAGGCGACATAGAGAGCAGTGTGGATAGGATCAACGAGCGCTTCTTTAATTGTATGAGGGGGGGACATGTAGTATGCGATACCAGAGACAGCACGAAGCTGTGGCGAGTCTTCTGCGGGCTATGTGGTCACATGGTTAATAAACTTTCGTGAACGCATTAAACACTGCGACTGACCTCCCACACCCCAACGAGCTTTACCAAAAAGTTGGACGGGAAGCGCGAAGCAAGCATCTGAGAGATGATGAAAACGTTTGAAGTAAGGGCAGACTGGAGCATGATGGGCATGTTGGATGTGTAGAAGAGTTTTACAGGATACGAGCCACGTTGCCCACGGAAGCGGTTGCTCTTGACAGGGATTTCAATGCGGAAGCCTTGCAAGTAAATGACAACGGCAAAGACGACAGCAGTGGCAATCAAGTTCATTATGTTCGGGAGACGGTCTCGCCAGAAGGCCTCGCGTAGCGCACGACCCTTGTCGTTCCAGGTGAACAAGAGGTGGAAAAGGGCAACAACTGCACCTTCGAACTCTGGACCACGACCGGTGTTGACAGTCGTCGGGGAGAATGCCTTCCAGATGATGGTTTCGCAAATGTTGGTAGCGATGAAAAGAGAGATACCGGAGCCAAGACCGTAACCCTTCTGTAGGAGCTCATCAAGCAAAGTGACGATGAGAGCTGCGGCGACAAGTTGAATGATGAGCAACAAGCAAATACCGGCGCCCAAATCCTTGGGTTGCCCGTAAAGACCCGTGAGGACATAGACAGTAGCCTGACCGAGAGCGATAATGAGAGCGAACACTAAAATTTTAATCAGCAAAAACGTTTTCAATGTTCGGGTAGCCCATGGTAAAAGACCCACATTTCTGTGCACCACCGAAAAGAGCACGATCTTCCTTCAAACTAAAGTCAACTTCGATCAAGTTTGCACCAGCCAAGAGCTGCATGATCATTCCACTAGTGATAATTGGGGTGATACCGAGTTCCATGAGTGTACCGCGATTTGAAGCAAGGATGACACGCATCCAGTACAGAGGGTCGGCCGAGTCGGAGGACATGATCCCATAGAGTGGGACTTGGGAGCAGACCAAGAAAATAAGGAGCGTTACCGCGGTCCATAGTAGCTTTTGGTTGAATGGTACCTGGCGGAAAATGAGAAATATAATTGTTGAACGCTGTTGGTCACGCACCTTGCGGTCTGGGGAAGAGACTTCGGGCAGAAGTGGAAGGAAAGGTCGGACGAGATTCAAAAACCGGACTTTAATAAGGTGGTTAGCTAATCTACACCACGTAGGAGCAAAGGTGAACTTACACCCGCTCATTGTACGGATGAGACCAGGAGCGTCTGGAGGTAGAAAGACAACGTTTAGGATTTGACACGCTCCGTTCCAAAGTCGTAACAGACGTGGCAATATCAAAACATGTACAAGCACTTTCTGAGCACAGCCACCTCGACCAATTTGAGGCTACTAGGTGCCACGGTAACGTTTTGCTAAGTATCTATAGTCGGAGAAATTTACAATGCGGTAAATTTCTCGAGATAAGTAAAAACAGTCATCAAGCCTCCAGGCAGCCCTATCATACTGCATCTCAGTGTCGCTCAAAGCGTACATTGTTTGAAATGTGCGTTCACAGCAGACCTCACAAGGATCGGGATAGACGCTCTCGTGATCTGCTTCCCGCACCTGTAACAAAAATGCGTGTTGCATGCTGGTGTCGCGCACTGAGTGGCGGCATTACAAAGAGAATGTGCATCAACGACGGTCCGAGACGGTCTACACCAATGTTCAACTCACCGTCATATGATTGCATCCCCCATTCTTTTGAACCGGAGTTCTGCATTCTGTGACCAAGGATCACCGGCTCGGTTCCAACGCCGAGATGAGAAACGTGCTTACTTGGACAGTACTTCCATCCCATCTGTTTCACGAGATAGTCCAGCTCCTCCGTTCCGTCGCAAGAGTGCTTCAGTTTACCTCCCGAAAGGCTTTGCTGACAGTTCTTGCACCAGGTATGCCTGCATCCTGGGAACGGACAACGGAGTTCTTCCGACTGTTCATAATCTTCCTTGTCGACGAACGCCGAGCGATTGCACCTGGATCACATGAGCTCTAGGTTTGGACAATAGGTAGGTCACCCGTCGATCACCTCCGACAATATACCCGCACACACAAATGTGCCAATTCGAGTTCAGACCAGATCGCATACTGTGCCTCGGATACCCCGAGTCGTTGAACCAAGGTTCCAGGCACGACTGTTCGTGATCTCGTCAGCAACCGCCTACGATTCGATGGGCGGCCACTACTCACCAGAAGGACTGGCGTTTCCCTGTTCGACCATGCATAGCGGGCAGAACACGGGGAACTTGCGTTCCTCGATTTTTGAACAAACGTGTCCTGCAAGACAACCCCTACAGAATCCGTGGGCACAAGGAAGAAGGTGAATCCCTTTCTCCTCAGGTATGTTCTCAAAGCAGATCACGCATTCAAAATATGCTTCTTCGTTAGACCCTTCATACGAAAGCGAGGTGGGGCTCGAGCTCGAGCTCGTAGGCGCAGACGATTCGTCATCCGAAAAGAATATCCGGCAGTATCGTTTGGTCTGCTCGTATGGTATAAACGTCGTCTTCGGGCGTAGTTTTTCCATGCGCACACTTGACCCTTCTCCCAACGACTCAACACCGACACGGTCAACGTACCCGCGGCTTGTCGTTGGCGCAGCCCTACCGACGTCAAGCGGAGTCCTTTTCCGCAGCTCTCTCTGGCTTGATCCGGAGGGTTGATTGCTTTGGCGTCGGTTTCGGTTTCGGTCTCTGTTTTCATCTCTTTCTCTTTCCCGATCCCGTCCTTGATCGTCTATTTCCCCCATGACCCTCAACAACGCAACGCTCTCGTTGATCGCCAACGACTCTGCATCTGACAACATCACAACCCCTTCAGCAGGTGTAAACATACA
The DNA here is from genome assembly GCA_038092915.1 of Boletus pseudopeckii. Taxonomy (NCBI): domain Eukaryota; kingdom Fungi; phylum Basidiomycota; class Agaricomycetes; order Boletales; family Boletaceae; genus Boletus; species Boletus pseudopeckii. Next base: position 61,328 of record JBBPRH010000031.1, read on the forward strand.
TATCGTACAGCTCGTAAACAGCTGGGCCTGCCACCGCCTATCGCGCGTCACCAAGTGGTTATCGACCGGCAAGATCCCCGACATGCGGGCGGCTGTTTGTTCCAAAGACGTACTGATCACAAGGGCGAGCGTCGCACCGTGCTCCGGCGGAGCGAGGGGGAGATCGAGTACAAGAAAGACGTCTTTGAAATTTTCGCGGAACTTCAGACATACAGTCGTGCTTGAATTGCGGCTCACGACCATGGCTGAGACGGGGGAGGCATGTAGCTGCATTTGCCTACCAAAAGAAAAGAAAAGGAAAGAAAAAAGAAAGAAAGAAAAATTGGATGGAAAGAAGGAAAGGAAACATATATGTGAGTAGTCCGGTTTATTGAGGATGACAAAATCAGAGAAAAACGACTGACCGCAACGATTGTTTGAAGAGGATCATACTCGGAGGGCTGTGCTTGGTCGCAACGTGCACCAGCGGACCCTCGAACAAGGGAATGCGATACATTTCCTCCAACTGGATTGCCTCCTCGCTAGTCAACTGTTCGCACGGAGACAACATCTCCTAAACATGCGCGACAAGTCAAACGTCAGCACCGACCGTCTCTCGACGATCTAAACTCACGTCAACAACCCCTGACCCACATACCTCGAGGACGTGCCGCTCCATGATGGCACTCAACCATCGCACCATACTGGGGCTCGAGGTCCCTCGCGTGCGCTGCATGTGCTTAAACGCGACCCGCACGAAATTCAGTGCGGCAAAGTGACATGCCGAGAGGGTTCGACATGGGTAGCGTCGGACGTCTACGAGGGGAAGAATGCGTTCTTTTCCTGAAAGCACGTCTTTGACGACTCCGCCGTGATCTGTACCAAACCATGCGGACAGGCGTTCGCCGAGCATGAGGTGAAGACGTTTCGAGGTTTGAAGGCTGAGGGAAGAGATGAACCCCCCACCCGGGTGTGTGTGCCTCATATAGCGCTGTCACCGTCACTTGATGAGCACAGACACTCCTGGCGGCCTCGTGGAGGAGGGAGAAACGTTGCGTTAATGACGCCCGCCCACAGCAACGGCGCTTCGATAGCGTACTTTGCGCGTTCAGCGTGGCTTCAGTTAGCGAGTTGACTCCCTCGGACGGAGGGTAGCAAACCGTAAGCAGATGAATGCAGATTCACAGGTCTGGTTACAACGGCTGATACATGCACGTCTGTCAAGCGTGATAGCAACCCACCCCCCACGAGGCCCCACGAGAAGTCCTTCCACAATGGCAAAGCTATCTGCAAACAAGCGTCCTAATGGATAGCACAAGTGCGAAAGTGCTCAGTTTTGCCTTGCTGTATTTCCTGAGGAATGGCGGTTCGGTTGATCGTCTGACCACAGCCATAACAAAAATGCGTATTACAGCCGGGCGCAACACACTGAACGTCACAGCAAGTTTCGTAAATGCCCGTGTTATGGCAAGTCGCAAGCGAACAGGCAACGTACCGAGAGGTGGTTGCAACCAGAGACTTTCTGGATGGGCGTCTTGCAGTCTATATAGGGAAGGAAGGTCGTGAAACAGTGTCGATACGCGAGGGGTGAAGTTCAACTCACTAGGGCAGTACCGCCATCCTTGCTGTTTCACGAGATGATCCAACTCCGCTGTTCCATCGCACGAGTGTGAAGGTCCATTTGGGTCGATCGTCTGTTGGCATTTTTTGCACCACACATGGTCGCATGACGAAAAAGGGCAGTGAATTTCAGATTCGGCTTCAAGATCGTGTCTGTCGACGAAACCAGAATGCTGACACCTCGAGTACAAGGTCACCACGAGGGGGCGTGGGGAAACATGTGAAACGTACTTGCGACAACTGATTAGGATTGAGTATTGAGCGATTTCCATCTCTACCCAGGTATCCCACTGTTTCTCGGAGACGCCGAGTAACTGCACCAATGCACCCGGTATGGCTGAAAGTGATGAATACCGGTCAGACGTAAGGCGGACAATTACGAGACTCACTTCCGGGATTTTGGTTTCTGTGGTCTGCCATACAGACTGGGCAGAGTACAGGGAAACGATGTTCTTCGATCTTGGCGTAAACATGCCCACGTGTGCAATCTCTGCAAATTTCGTGTCCACATGCGTCGATATGAACGACATCATCCTCTGGGAAATCATCCAGACAGACACCACAGTGGTACTGGCGCTGTGCAGTCTGCATGAGCTCGCGTTTCTGCTTTAGAAGGAGCTCGTTTTCGGAGTCGAACGTCGCCTGCAGCTGAAGCGCAAACACCATACTGGGGTCCATCTCTTCATCTCTACGGAAAAAATCTTGGCGTTCTCCAGCGGAGCGGGAATATTGGGTAGGCTGAGGACCTCGGCTGTTGTGAACTGCTTTCACCACCGAGGGCTTGGATCCGGAGGTCTGAACACGTTTCGTTTCGGCCTTTTCCTTCTCTAGTTGGGCTTCAAGATCAACGACGCTTCTCTCCAATCGCTGCTTCTCCCTTTTCAGATCGCCGTTGCCATGGGTGAGTTCCACCAGTTCCGCCCTTAACGTAAGGAGTGTTAAACTGGATACGATGACAGATTCCTCTCCTACGTCAGGATCGTGGGAAGTGGGCCTGGGAACAAACAAATCTCCAGTGCATTTCTCAAGCAACTTGGCCTGCCAGTCCATATTGGCATGGGCAAGGGGAATCTTGTCCAAGGGGAATACGTCACAAATTTGTTGTACGATCTGCGGAAGAGATGTACTGAATGTCAAAGTTGGGACTTGCTCGCGCTCTGAGGTTACTCGTGGATTAAATAGGACGAAAAGGTCTTGTGCAGATGTTCGCAGCCGTAAACATGTGATGACATCTGGATAGCGAGTGATGAGGATAGCAGCCGATGAACCAAGGGCACGTTGATTTCTAATATCGCCCCATCAGTGCAGGGAACAAAGGGAAATTTATGCAGACCACATACTCCAACAATCTTGTGATGTGATTAGAGCTTGGTGAATCGTAGTCCGTGGACACAAGTCTGAGTGGCACTTCAAATAGAGGGATGCGATATACATCTTCGACTTCCAGGTGAACACCACGAGGCGATTCGCGACAGATTGCAAGGGCATTCTGGACGCCACAAGAGGATTAGTGGATTGACCCTCGAAAAAGGTTCTACGTACCTCGACCATCTTCTTCGAGCATAGCAACGCGATGATTTTGGATAAGATAGGAGTATTCGCCTCTGCCGCAAAAGCGAGCCTCGCAAAGTTTAGCGCGGAGAGAACACCGGCAGTAAAGTCCTTGTCGGGGCCAACGGCCACATTGTCGAAGGATAGGACACAAGCCTTACCTCCCAAGATGTCCGATATGAGTTTGTGTAGCTCCATCCGTCAACGATGCGGTTGAGCACAACTGAGAGGTTGAGGGTGAAGCTTGGAGACCTGATGGTTTTGGGAAGGCGACGACGGCGGTTTGCGATGATCAGCGATCATTACCATCGTAGGCTCTCGAGTCAACATGAAAGCCTAATTCGTTCAGTTATCTATACTTGAAGCTTGATGCATGAACATTGTTGTAGTCGTGGTCAGAGTCGAAGTTCTTATTGGCTCGGTTGTCAAAATCTCTTTTGTAACGGAGCCTTCACGAACTGTGATAATATTCTCACTGCTGTCGACTTCCGTGAAGTTCCGTCTATCTAAAGGTAGCTAGTACGTTAGGACTTGGCAGTTTCACAATTGAATCGCACTTGCCAGGAGTCATTCGAGTATGAACTCCGCGCCGTGTGACTCTCCAACTTCCCTAGAAAGTTTAGCGTTACATTTCGTCCCTTCCCACTCGTGCCAGTGCGGCAGGGCCGCCGTGAGTACTTGACCAGCTGCAGTGCTGTATCGTTCACATGATCCAGCCGAAATCCATAGCCTGGCTTTCCAAGTTTCACGCTGTCATCATCCGGCTGGTCACCAGAGAACTCACCGGTATCGATTTCTCTGTGCCGCACGGTTTGTCTTCTGAGTCGTCAACACCTGAGTCGTCCCACCCAGTCGATTCAGAACTCGAACAAGCATCTCGTTTCCGCTCCTTCCGTGACCGCGTGCAAGCGTGCAGCCGTCCATCGCTCGTAACTCCCAAGGATGATCGTCGCTCTGGGGTTCCTCTACCCCCTCCTCGCGCTGTATGGGTTTCAGAAGCTCTTCATTGAGCTCACGCGCATTCTCCTCAGACTGAGCGCTGGTGAGCTTCGCTTCTCATCATTTCTATATGAATCCTCGTGGGCTTTTTCATCTCGCCGCCGCCGCCGCCGCGTTCCTCATTTCCGATTACACTCGGCTGGGACATTCATGTGTACCAAAGCCTGTTCGACTTTCTCTCCCGTTCTTGTTGCGTTCGTTCGCTGAAGCGGCGTTGTTCACCCCATCAAGGATCCAACGAGACAGACGTCCACCTCGCCGTTCATCCTCAGTGCGGACCCCTCTGGGGAACCGTCTCCGACGTGAATGCGGGGCTCAACCTTGCGAACATCAAGACGATCGTATCCTTTGGGGTGCGTACGCACTTGGTTCATCTTCGTGCTTGTAAGAGCGCTGACCACCGTTTTGCATGTATGTAGGACTCATATACAGACGGCGGAAGACACGACGGCGGGCCTCTTGCGCCACCCGTCGTGATCCCTCCGAATCCGTTCGCGGGCGATCGCTCGACTAACGGAAAGGTTTGGGTCGAGCATATCGCGGACAGCATCGATGCAACGTTTATGGATTATGCAGTATGTTCTCTCGCTGATAGCAGATGTCAGGTTATAGTCTTATTGAATCCCTTGCAAGTGGTCCAGTGCAGTGACCAATATCAGCCTGTGGCCGTCCAACCCCTACCCAAGGGACTTTATCATGCAAGGTGAGACGGAACCGTACCTAGTTCTACACTCGACTGACGCTTGTCTCAGCGACGACGTTCCTCAAACAATCAAATCAGCTCGACCCAGAGACCACGCTTTACACGGTCTTTTTTGGTATTAAGTCAGCTCCGCTCCCTTTTCGAGGTTAACCCGCTGTGACTGACGACGCCCTACAGTGACTGGGGTGATTCCTTTGGTAAGCATGCTGAAGACCATGCCGGAACGCTCATTCATAAACGAACATCTATATCTAGTCGATGGCAACCACCTCCCGCAAGCAGCCCAAGACCTCCTCCACCAAATGACCCTCCTCTCTCAACCCCCTACCAATGCCCGCAACTTTCTCGTTACCGACGCTTATGGTCGAGGCACCCATGATACCTGGGGTGAAGCCTGGCTCCAATCCGTCTTTGACGGACTGATGGCACTCCACACACAGGACCCTCCAATCAATGTTGCATTTGCCAACTTTGCGACGATCTGGGATGGGGTGCTCGGTTTGGATCCCGGCTACCAGGCGTTTGGGTATGTGAGTACGGGTGCATGTAATCCGGGGCCGACAACACACGGAGGTTGTTCGGATCCAGATCATCACTTTGAATGGTTCTGGGGGTACGTTCATGTTTCATTAACTCGTGTGCATGCCGTGGAGCTGATACGTGACGTCAAACAACGACAGACATCCTTCGGCGGTGACGCACAAGATCATGGCAGACTACGTCTTTGAAGTGTTGAACGACTGTAGAGTGTTGTGATCAAGGTTTCGTGTCGACTTTCTTCGATCTGGATACCGAGTATACTAAACGTCTGTTGTACTCTACGTGTACCCCCTATTCTCCCGCCCCGTTTGTTTTCCGTATTATTCTATTGTAACACCTCGTATCAGCATCGTTAATGATGGTCCTGTCATTGATGGATATTGATCATCTAAAGCACTCCACATCCAGGTCCTCTTCACCTGTCGTTGTCGAGCAGACAAGGGTGTCGCCAGAATTCTCGCTCCACTTCGGAGCCCCCTATCGTCAAGACTCGACGCGGCGGAGCACATCAGCATTTGAAGCGGAGTATGTCACACCCTCAATACGACTTCCATGCCGTGTGTATGGTGCAATACCTAATCTTGTTGCAATGATTCCTTGCCAACAGCCTTGAAAATACTAAGTAAGTCTGTAGTCGTGTAGAAATGGCCAAAATGGTGTGTTTGGGGTAAGTGGTGGGTCGTTCTCGCATCCTCCGAGCTTGGATAACTTGCAATTCCTTCCTGACATTACTGCGCCAACCGGCCATGCCTGAAATCCAGCACCCTTGGCAATGCACAAAAACACACTCAATGTTGGCCGGACGGTAACTGAAACTCACGACTCCATCCAGCTGAGCTCACCATCATCTTTCTCCAAACTCAGGCTGTTCAGCTTCGAAGAGTCTTCAATACGAGGAACAATATTCTATTCCTCCATTTCGGAAGCTTTTCCTCGGCGGCGTCGGCGCTGATAAGCAAAATGTTATCAGGATGGAACAATTCAAAAAATATCCACTCTGAAACCATTCACATAGCCCTCGTTACTAGATCTTGCTGGGACATTCATGCTAGTACGAACACGATCACAATGATATACATACGCGTACACCCGTCGCTTTCTACACCATCGACCGCACAACTTATGAAGTGCCTCCTCATTCAATCAGAACTCGCTCAAACCTGAACAATTGGTTGGGTTCTCCGGTGAATCTTCTGATCCTTATCTAATTATGTTATGTCACTGATGGGAATTCTGCTGCACTAGGAAGAATAATGGAATACCGGAACGCGCGGCTCTTCCGCAGTCCATACCATAGCGCCGTCGGAGTCAGTCGCGATACTAGATACAAAATGATACGGGCGATGGGTGAGTGAAACATATAGATACCACTTGACATATGGGCTACTCACAGGTAGGCGTTGTCATAGTTGCTGGGGATAAGGAACCAATCTTGATTCAATGCGGGATCATTGCTCGCAAAGACCTCCCCGTTACGGTCTTGAGTGTACCGGTAAGGGCCGGCACTCAACTTGGTGGGACCCCCGGCGATAATTGATGGTGTTGCTCTCCACTACAGGCGGTGTCAGGTTTGTACCCTCAATTGGGAACATCAAACAGAATACCTCGACAAGGTCGACGTCGAGTCGAACAGGCTGGCCTACCAGGTCTCGGCTCAAGTACCAGATACCGACATTAGGCCCCCCTGGCAAAGTGGAGAAGAGGTTGTAAGTAGCAGACATCGATATTTGATGAGACGATGTTCTGGATGCCCTTCGCTGAGTTGACTTTATACCTTCAGCATAGTGGGTCCCGAAGACCTGATATGGGACCGAATAACGATACCGGCCAAAGCATGAACATTATTGCTTTCCAGAACCCCAGAAATGTTGATCGGAGACACAGTGGTCCAAGTGTTATTCAAATGTTTCCCACAGCACTTCGGTCATACGATAGACGCTCATAAGGACTGTCGCAAGCCCTTTCTAGGTTGTCCCCCAAAACCTTATCACCTCATTGCTCGCATACTAACATGTCTCGTGATCCATAGGGTACGAGAGCTATCAGGCACCGACAACAACGCCGATCTCGAACTGGAAGCGAAATACAGAGCACGAGGTCATGAAACAGGCTAGAATCATCGGTGGGCTACCCAATGGAATTGTATAGGGAATGAACGTGTGGCATTGCATATTCATATGGTTTTTTCTTAACAATAACTCGGTGGGTGGGTATCTCCATTTATCTCGACCTGAACGTGGACGGAGCAAAGCATCACAGGTCCCTAATCGGCTCTGACAATCCCCCCTTCCCCCGCCTTCTAGCCTCTCGATCGCCATCCCACGAGGTTTATCCGAATGCGATCTTTCTCCGTTGGCGTTCTCCACTAAACCTATAGGAGGTCGTGTCAGGGTTTAATTCATCCACCACACGTCCAGAACTTGTTCGCAACGAATGTTTGTAGTGTATCGCGGTAATTACTTTTGATGCAATTCAAAACCTGCTTCTCGTGGCGCGACCTGAAGGCCTGATTAGTGATCCGTACCGGGCCAAAAAGAATATAAGGGGAGGAAGCGATGGAGAAAGAATGAAAAGGGGGTGGGGTTGATGGGATTGTTGGAAAGGCGGCGCAGGTGCGGCTAGAGAGGGGTTGGTGATCAGATGTCACCACGCACGATCCGCCACACAGAGCCACCCAAGCGTTTCTGCGACCGGCTGAGCTGTCGAGCTCAGGATCAGATGTTCCATTCAGAATGGGCCAAAACTCTACATCTAGTTTCAATGTCCTCCAGGTGCTGCCAAGCATGCACAGGACTTTCGATCGAAGAGATGGAACCGAGGAAGGTGGCTTCAGGAAACGTGGAGTGGTCACCATTTAACCAGCTCTGAATCAATTACAGATAGTACAAGTGTGTTGCATTCTATCGGACTGACAACGACCGATATCCTTGTCATGCGCAATACCACTACGCTTTCTCCTTGGACACCTCGACACTCTCTGTTATCCCCACATCCCCGAGCGCCTGTTTCAAACTACAAATGGACGCAAGGTCAGCTATCCAGTTCCAGGCCGAAAACAAAAAGCCACGGACATTACTTCGTCATTCAGCACGGTCGTATCCCGGACCCGTGTATAGATCATCGGAAAGGCGAATATGAGGCCGGCTGCCACGAGTCACCATGTCGACAGGAATATGTTCATGTACCTGGATAGAGAAGGGGGGAGGTGAGATGGATAATCAGTTCCTTTGCATCGTGGGCGGATTGTAGAGGGCCCAGGATGATGAAAGTGCCAAACACAGATACTAACGGTAATCCGACGGCATCCATACGCCACACGCCTGCTGCCCCTGCAGACTGCATCGAGTGATCTTGTATTTTTGATGTCATTGTCTCAGTCAGCACACATGGACGTAACGCGCACCCCGGGATGGGGCGAAGGGGAAGCGAACGAAAGGAATTCGAAACACTCACAAAACCCAGCATAAATCGCAAGCTTGTTCGTGTCGTTGGACATGGCGCCGATCAACCAAAACGCCGCCGTCTGCCACATCGCATCAAGCAAACCATAGAAAATCATGAGCCACGTGTGCCGGGTACGCCGGGTCATAAATATCCATCTTTTGCGCGTCTGACGGGATCGATTGGCGGGTGTAGGCTCTGCGTTAGACGTAGTTCGTGGTGGGTTGGAATTGAGGGGGGTTCTCATCGATCACTGATATTGCGCGACGTGAACGACGTGAACTTACTTTTGGTATTCGTACGCCCAGATGTGGACGATGAAGACCATCACAACGAGGATGCTCCAACCTGCAAAGGCTCGGGTACGCCGGCGAAATCGACCATTATCTAAGACGACACCGATCATCCACGAACCGATGATCTGGGAAAGCCAATACATGAGGTTATTCAGCGATCGTGCGCGAATATTGAACAGGGCCGAATTATAGTCGTTGAATTCTGCCGCATTTTTTTAGTCAGTCGTGATAACGTTTGTGCATGAGATCAAGTATAAGACTTACGCCAGGTATAGAAGTAGTTACTCGCAAAAAACATGGGAAAGAGGAGGAGAATCATGGGGTCGGATATGATGGCAACCCAGAGGTTGTAGAACTCGGACTTCCAAGACGGAGAGCGTGGCGTGACGACTTTCGTTCCGTCAGTACGAATCATTTTGTTTGGGTCAGCCATAAGGAGGGGAATGGTAACTCCGATGAGCGTAATTACTAGGAAACCAATCTGGGCGCGTGTATTAGAATGGATAAGGCTATTAATGGAGAGGCATACATATGTCCCATTTCCGACTAGGAAAGACAGTATTAGAAGCCAAGTTATTAATGTCAGCTTCTAACGCATGACATACCGCTATTATTCTGACGGCCGTTGGTGATGAGATGAGAAGCGAAGTTTGAATACGAATGAACGTACTGTCGATTTGAAGTTTTGTCCAAAGGACACAGAAGAACCAACGACTGCACCAAGATTGAATATAGCCCAAAAGATACTGATAAAAACACCCTTTTGCCCCTCAGTCGGATAGCTGAGCATCAAAGACCCTTGTGCCGTCCACAAGAGTGCGGCCGTCATGCCAAGAAAGGCTCCCGCACCGATAACGAAGCCGCCCGCATTCGGATGAATGTTGATAGCCCTAGCAAATTGATATGAGTACCATCCTTTGGTGATTCTGAAGGAAATTCGCACAGGTACGAGCCCACATAGACTGCATAACCAAACGTGCCGGCAAAAAGCGTCCATTTCGCGCCAAGCTTGTTGTTCACCGTGCTTGGCCAAACGTCAAGTTCCCCGCAAGTGTCAAGGAATGAATGAACGATTACCCAGCAAAGAATGAAAAGAGAGCGTATGTGGCGTAGAGTGCGCATGTCGAATTCGCGGACGTCGTGGCATTTACTTGTCCACCACCACCGAGACCAGTCAAGGCATTGAACATGCCAGGACACAGAAAGCACACGAAGCCGAGCATGATGAGCTGCGTGATGGGGTGATAGTATACACCCTTTATGCCACGGGGTCGTTCGAAGCGTTCCTTGGATGAGTTGATGTCGACGCTCGGGGACAGGCTTGAGTTCTTTCCGAGAGAGGTCCCGTCCATATTGGATAAGTCGGTAGGGGAGAAGTGTTCGCACGTAAAACGTTCTGCTACTTATACCTCGATAAGAGGATGTACCATGGGACTGGGTTTTCTGTGGCCAGATAACACGGCGGGGAGGGAGAAGAAAGACAAGCCGGGTAGGTAATAATAGCTCAGTCATAGCCCACGATTCACCATAAGGGAAAGATAAGATACCAGGAGTTCCCAGAGAGCGGGAGTTCGTGATTACATCGAGGGAGTGGGGAACGACGCAGATGGGTATGCGTGGCAAGACAGTCAACCTGCCAAAGAACTGCGCATGAATATTTGCCCAGGTGATCGAACGGCCTCGAATTCCTTTTAAAAGGCCAAAATAAGTGCTGTCATGTGAGATGGGTACCACAGGAGAAGGACGTATGCGATGACCATGTGACAACTTCGCTGCCTAGGTTTCGCAAACTGCAGAGGGCATTCTCCTTCCCAGGCTTCTGAATTGCTGACGGAAACCTTTATGTGATTGTTTAAGGTTAGTCGGTTCGTGAGTTCATTGTATCCAAGTCAGTGAGCCGTAGAATTGAACGACTATCCCGTTCTCCGTGAGTTCCGCTTGACAGCGCCGTCTGAGTGAGATACTGTACTTAGATGTGACAAAAACATTTGCCACAATACCGTGACCGCGTGACGAACAACGCCAAAAGCCCTTTTGCGATCTTGCTTCAGAACATCTCCGGAATTCATCCTAGCTGCCTTCACCAAATTTCTACATAGCGTGAGGTAAATAAATTTGTCCGGGCTTACACCGAACAGTTAGTGCTCTTGCTCCTGTTTGTGCATCCTACCTGCAATACAACCACCCCCGGGCCTCCTCCGATCTCTTACAACTTCAAACATGTCAAACGAGGCCCAGCACCGCATCGATGCTGAGATTACTAGGCTAAATTCGTCACTATACGACCTCTGCTCTCAAAGGAACACCCTGTTCCTTATTTCTCGCCTGCCTACAGAAGTTCTCGCGGATATATTCGTCCTTGGTGCTTCTGACTATTACTACCAGGAGAACCACCCTCCACACAACTCAGGTGCACCCGATTGGGTCAGCGTTTCGTACGTTTGCCGCCATTGGCGCAACGTCGCACTGGACTGTCCGACTCTCTGGACCTACGTTATAATGTCATCAGAGGGGTTTACAGAGGTGTTACTAGCTAGATCGAAACAAAGGTTACTGAAGATCTGCATTGAAACTGATCAACTACTGGAAAAGTGGTCGAGGCTCCTTCAGACAGTACTGGCAGACCATGCTGAGCGTATCCAAGAATTACGCTTCCTGCACGGGACCGCTCGCCGCCTCATATCCCCTTCATTATTGTTCTCAGGCTTCACTCATTTGCAAGTCCTGGTGGTTGATGCACAATTTCGCGACGTGGGATGGGGAATTATTCATGGAGCAATCCCAACACTTCGTAACTGAAAGCCTCCAACTGCTGCTCAATACCGTGGGGTTCGTTTCAGCCAAGTGGTATAACATCGCTCAGCCTGGTGAATATTGGGGAAGAACACAGGCTAAATATCGTGAAGCTTCAATCCTCCTTGGGTTGTATGCACGATCTCGTACACCTACATCTCTGGAATGCCCTTTGTAGCCACAACAGGTTTCTGACCTCGCTCGACTTCGATCCCACCCGGAAGCTCACTTTAACCCATCCCTCTCGCCTTTTGGTTGCGGCTCCGCTTTCAATCATCGTCGTGTTTCTGTCTTACATCAAGATCCCATCAAAGGCAAAAATGAATCTGCAATGCTATGACGAAACTGTCGAAGGCAAACGCTACGCCTGTGACGAAAATGATTGTTTCTCACTCTATTTGCTTCTTCAACAACTCTACCCATTTTGGGATCAAGCTCTCTTTTGTCCCACAATTCGCACATTCAGTATTCATTACTCGGACAGGGAACTTCTCTTCAGTTCATCTGAACGTTGTGGACATTGTCCCCGTTCACAATATGAACCCGAAGTATTCTGGGATTACGATATTCCCCTCCAGCTCGGTATCAAATTTGTACCCATGGAGCAGCAACAGGATCGTATTATAAGTAACACCCGTCACAGCGTATCCTCAAAAGACGTTCGAAGTGTTCAGATTTGCAGCCTCCAACGCTGATCAACTTTCTGGAAGATTTCTCGGAGGCACTTCCAGGAAGTAAGACACCTCAAAGTCACCAATAGCAATATTGCAGGTTTAGCTTCAGCACTTACTCTCACCTCTCGCGATGATGCGGAGAACCAGGACGGACATGTTGGTCAAGGCCTACTTTGTGCGCCAGCATTAGAGGAGTTGGAATGTATTTCATGTTGGATAGATGTAGAACAGGACAAGGCGGATCAGAACATTTCTAGTCTCCGCACGGCGCTGGCTATCCGTAAAGAGCGCGGTCGAGCCCTCAAGCGACTCGTCATCAATAATAATGCTGAGAATGCATTCCCTCCGAAAGAAGTGTTGGACTTGCTAGTTGGCGACGTTTGTTTGGATGGTGGGTGAAGTTACATTGGGACACGGTTCGAGGGGATCTTGTTCGCAGTACCAGTGTCGGGACTCGGGAGATGCATATGTAGCACAGCCACAGACAATGAATCAAGCTCAAGTTTCCTCGTTAAACTCTTTCTCGCACATACTGCTGGCTAACCATGGCCGCCACGTCCACTGCGGTTCTATTCATTACCAAAACTCCCTATGTTCTCCCTTCCCAGAAATTTATGATCCCGCTCGACTGGAAACGCTACCAACTCTCGCAACTCATTAACAAAGCCCTCTCTCTCGCAAAACCCATCCCATTCGACTTTCTCGTTCGTGGCGCGATCCTACGAACCAACCTCGGAGAATGTCGCGCAGAAAATGGTATTAGTGAGGTACGCATCACATCAGCGAGCGGTATGGATTGTGTGCACGACAACCGTGTTGATGGGCAGGACAGGAAGACACGCTCGAGATCGAGTATTTCGAGTCGGTGTTGCCGCCGCAGCGTATGACGACGCTTCCGCACGAAGATTGGGTCTCCTCTATTTCGTGTCGTGTATCGCAGTACGTCTCTTTTTCGTGTATCCTCATCGCACCCAAACACTGCTCTCTTCCAGACATTTTCTATCCGGTTCGTATGACGGTCACATCCGTCTCTTTGATTATGCGCAACAGTTGGTCCGGGATGTTCCAGCGCATCAGGCACCCATAACCTCTATCTGTGTTGTCCCGTCCCTTGGATCAACAGACGAGTCTGTGGTCATCGCGAGCGCCTCACACGATCTAACCGCCTCCATCACCCGCATCACGCTCCTACCCGATACATCCCCGTCCTCCCAAACCCTTGCCTCGCTCCACCTCCACACCTCCCCTCTATCTTCTATTTCCTCCGATCACACTGGGTCCCATCTCCTCACTGCATCCTGGGACCACCTCATCGGGTTCTGGGATACCACCATCCCTGCCCAAGACGAAGTGGACTTGGCTTCCTCTTCCGAACGCAAAAAAAGGCGCAAGATAGCCAGCGAGGCTGACCAAGGGCAAGCAAAACGCAAGGCGCCCACGACCGTACTCAAGTCCCATACGGCACGTGTGTCCAAGGCGGATTTTGCCCCTGGATCGATCGAGCGGGCGTATAGTTGTGGATTCGACTCGACAGTACGGACGTGGGACGTCGAGTCTGGTGTGTGTATGAACACGATCGTACGTCTTTCGTCCTTGCCGTTTTTAGGTGACATGGAAAATCAATCTCATGCTGGTTCCCGTTTCGTTTGATCCTTGTCGTCTAGGCTGTTCCTGAACGACCGATGCTCGATCTCGTGGTTACACCTGACGGACACACCGTCCTCGCGGCCTCTACGGACCGGACCGTCTCCATCTTTGACCTCCGTTCGCCCTCGCTCACGAGTACAGCAGGAACGCTCATGCACCCCGCCACACCATCCTGTCTGGTCTATCCCGGTGCTGCATCGATCTCCTTCCAAAACACCACCACCAACGAGACCTTACCCTCGCCCCAAAACCCAAGCACACCTCAAGTCCTGACAGGCGCCTACGACGGGATCGCCCGCCTATGGGATCTTCGAAGCCTGAAGAGCGCTGTCGCGAGCGTCAAAGCATGGGACGGTACCCCCAAGAAGATTTTGGGCGTCGATTGGGCGGGCGAGGTCGTTGGGGTGGGAGGGGAAGGTGGCGTTGAGATATGGCGTGTCGGCCAGGGGGATCGGGTATTATCCAAGTAAAACATTGGTCGTGCATCCGGTTCGACCTCAGCGGGTGCGATGCAGATATCGACGTGCTTTCCACAGAGATGTGAAAATGCAACAGATAGAAAAAAAGGGGGGGATAGATATAAAATATCGACAATCTGAACGAGAGTCACAGATGCCTACCACCTCATGGATCCGAGGGCGAGGCACGCAAACGGATCCGAGACTTGTGCCCAGCCGGAGCTTTCAGAGATCAATCGATCACCGACCTGCCAAATTGCGCATTTCCCCTGTTCGTATGACGTCCCTCTGCGACGTCCAACTATCTGATGTTCATAGCAGCGCGCACGAGCTGTTGCAAAAATGCATATACATTGATGATATGACGTGGTCCGATTTGGGTGGTGCATACAAAGTTCATCTGCCATCTTGTGGAGGACATTCTTCTGGAGTATGAGGGCTGCCTCTCGGAAAACGTCCTGGAATACAAACACGTGTTTTGTGTGAGGTACGGATTTGTACCTCGTCGTGAATCGAGTCTTGCAGCCGAGGTGTGACGAGCGCTCCCAAGCCCCAGGGTAAGACTACCCTCAGTTGACCGTTGCCTGGTCGTTGCAACGAGGTCACCTACTAGTTGGTATTCGGGTAAGAATTGATGCCGAAGACACGAGGCGTCGGCGTGAACAAACCCGCATTGAGAACAACAGCGTGTTTATGGCCCGCCAAGTCGGCTTTGCACACCACGTGTAAACCGTAACACCACATCTCACTGCCTCACCCTTCGAAGCCGACGACAGCATACCACCGTTCCTAGTTCAACGTTCAACCACCGGCCGTATACTTGTTGCTGCACGAAGGATGGGTGGGAAACGTGTGCGAATGAGTGTTCCTCGTTGAGAGACGATCTCGGATCGGCGGTGCGTCTAACATATCATTCTAGCCAATGGTCAAAAAACGTTTTTCAATACCACCAATGGTGTGTTGTTTCTCGAGTTTTGCATGCAGGGATTCATCAGGTTACAGCATAAATTGCCGAAACGTCCCAAAGAAGATACTTCTCATAGCGGACGAGGTTCTGCAGGTCCGAAGGAAGCGGGTCCGGTGCGTTTTTTACAAAGTGTTGTGTCCCATGTCAGGATGACTTATTTCCTGTTAGGCGGAACAAGCAGATGACTCCGAGTCATCTCAGCCCTCCGCTGTGAGGGCCCCAGGGACGGTGCGGCGTACTATCCTTCAGCTTATATCATGAGACTTACAGCGGATCAACATCAGCAAGAGTCAGGCAAGGGTACCATTGCGTTCAGGCTTCCAACCTGGATGTTCTGCACGCGTAGCTCACATATCGGAGATGGGACACATTGATCCAGTTTTATTCAATGTAATAACATGTACATATTACTATGCCGAACTATGATATGCGTACGAGTTCGTGTCTCTTTACAGCACTATCTGTCCAGGACTGAGCTCGCTAGCAAAAAGATTTTGGGGCGTCGATTGGGCGGACGAGGTCGTTGGGGTGGTGGCGTTGAGATATGGCGGATCGGGTGTTAGCCAAGTGAAACATTGGCCGCGCATTCGGTTCGATCTCCTGGAGGTGTGGAGGACGCAGCAGGTGCGATGCAGACTTCGACGTACTTTCATGAAAAAAAAAATTTGGTGAGAAATACAAAAGCAAGTATGCATGCGGCGTTTGAAATTCAAAAATCCTCAAAGCATCAAAAAAATCATAGCTCACTCGTTATTGATCCTACTGGCGAGCAACAAATACAGTACGACAGATGGGCTACAGGTCCATATCCTCAGACAAAACCGGGCCATGGAACTCTTGAACGACGGGTGGACAGAGATCGAGGTCGCAGGTGTACTTGGAGTATCGGTAGGAAGTCTTCGACGATGGGACGACAATATTGCGGTGATGTGCGAGGTTAATCTTCGCAGCGTGCTTCGAGGATGTCCTGAGACGTGATACCACAATCATAGAAGATGTGCGGGCCCTCATTGGAGAATCACCCATCCACGAAATCCATATCTCAGCAATTGCACTTCACAACGACCTCCAGCCCTTGGGCTGACCTACAAAATGATGCAGTGCACAGCTTCCCAGTGGGATGAACAGGCTCGAGGGTCAGGCTTGGTGTGATGATATTGCCGCTGACCTCAGTTACGACCGGTTTGCATTCATTTAGGAATCCAGCAAAGACGGCCACACCTACAATGATGGCATCATTTTCGGAAACTCAACAGTCCTTCCTACCGCACGGAGCCGAGGGCGAGGCGACAAGCCCACACAGATCCGAGACTCGTGCCCAGTCGGAGCTTTCAGAGATCACCGACCTACCATATCGCGCATCTCCCCTGTTCGTATGTGCCTCATCCTAGCCTGCTCACATCCACGCGTCGCCCCACTCTCCCGCGCTCCCGCGCCTTTTCTTTTCACCCCTCCTTCTCCTTGGCTCGTGCCTGTCGCCGCCGGATTGAGTCGCCTCCGTGGCGCATGGTGGACCAAGAAAGTATGAAAGCGTGACGTGCACTCGATCACACTGGTTTGCACACCACGTTGATAAAGTCCCACTTCGAATAACTCAGCGTAATACTTGAGAGCAATGAGTTCTATCGTTTCCGTGGTTTCCATGCGTATCCGTTGCCTGGCCGTTGCAACGAGGTCACCTAGTTGGAATCTGGGTAAGAATTAATGCCGTGGACACGAGGCGCCAGCATAACTTACAGGCCCGCATTGAGAACACGGAAACGTGCTAATGGAGCGGCTTTGCGCACCACGTGTAAATCGAATTACAACGTCTCCTCACCCTTCGAAGTCGACGACAGTGTATCATCTCCCAGTGCAACCACCAGCTTGTACTTGTTGCTGCACGAAGGATGGGTTGGAAACGTATGCGAGTGAGTTCTTCCTCTTTGATGGACGATCGGATGCGGTGCATCTAACATATCATTCTAGCGACTGGCCGCAGGACCTACGGTTTGTTGTTTCTCGAGTTTGAATGCAGGAATTCATCAGACGTTGCAGCGTAAACCGCGTGCCAAGGCTACTGTTCCGAAACGTCCCAAAGAAGATACTTCTCGTAGCGGCCAAGGTTCTGCAGATGCGAGGGAAGCAGGTCCAGTGCGTCTTTTTCACAGTAATGTGTCCCATGTCATGATAGCTTATTTCCTATCAGGCGCAACAAGCAAACGACCCATCTCAGCCCTCCGCTGGGAGGGTTCATGTGACGGTGCGCGTTCCTTCAGCTTATACTGTGAGTTTATGAGACTTACAGTGGATCAACATCAGCAAGATACAGGCTACGCAATCATTTCGTTCAGGTTTCCCGCCTGGATGTGCTGCTTGCGTAGCTCAAATATCGGAGATGGGACACATTGATCTCGTTGATTTGATGCCAGTGAATACATGTAGATACTGCCGAATTGTGACTAGTATGTGTACGAGTTCGTGTCTCCTTACAGTACTATTAGGAATGCAAGTCTTTATAAACCTGTCCAGGACTGAGTTCACTAGCAAAAAGGTTTTGGTGCGTCGATTGACGGGCGAGGTCGTTGGGGTGGTGGCATTGAGATATGGCGGATCGGGTGAAACATTGGCCGCGCAATCGGTCCGATCTCCTGGAGATGTGGAGGACTCGGCGGGTGCGATGCAGATATTGACGTGCTTTTTCTGCTTTCCATAGAGCTATGAAGGCGCAAGAAATGAAAAAAAAAAAAAAAAAAAAAAAAAGGGTGGGAAAAAGAGGTAAGTAATGAAAGCATTGCAATGTGAATTCACAGACAGATGGCTTAGGGATAGATATAGAATATCGATGATCTGAACGTGATTCACAGTTGCCTCGCCTGGTGCCTGGTGGATCGGGAAAATGTGACATGCACTCGATCATACTGGCCTGCACACCACGTTGATAAAGTCCTGCTTCCGATAACTCAGCATAGTACCTGAGAGCAATGAGTTCTATCGTTTCCGTGACTTCCATGCGGATGCCTGCGATACAGTCTACCAGTCGTTATTATATCGTCTTGTGGAGAACATTCCTCTGGAGAAGGAGCGCTCCATTTTGGAGAACGTCCTGGAATCATACGCGTGTTTTGTGCTCTGTAGTATGTCGCGAGTCGGTCTAGTGCGGATTGTACCCTCGTCGTGAGCCGAGTCCTGCAGGCTGCAGCCGAGATGCGACGAGCAAACCCAAGTCCCAGGGTGAGAAGGTCTTGCTGGTAAGTTGATCGGTAAGATACTGAGAATTAATGCCGAGGACGTCGGAACAGACCATTGAGACATTTAGAATGAGGCAACGTGGCGCTTATCTAGCTTTGCGCAGCACCGTGACGTGGCCCGGGAAACCGAAATACCACGTCTCCTCAAGGCCTCACTCTTCGAAGTCAACGACAGCCTACTACCACCGCTCCTAGATCAACCACCAGCTTGTTGCTGCACGAAGGATGCGTGGGAGGCGATCGCGCGTGAGTGTTTCTCTTTGATAGACGGCGATCGGATGCGGTGAGATCTAACTATCATCCTAGAGAACAATCGGAGGACGTTTTTCAGACTCACCATTGGTTTGTTGTTTGCTCGAGTTTGTATGCAGGGATTCAAATCAGAAGTTGCAGCCTAAATCGCTTGCCAATGCTGCTGTTTCGAAACGTCCCAACGAAGATGCGTCTCGTGATGAACAAGGTTCAACTACAGAACCGAAGAAAGCAGGTCTGGTGCGTCTTTTTCACAATATTGTGTTCCATGCCACGATAACTTGTTTCCTACTATGAGGCGCAAGAAGCAAACGATCCATCTCAGCCCTCCGCAGGGAGGGTCCATGTGACGGTGTGCGTTCCTTCGGCTTATATTATGAGACTTATAATTACAGTGGATCAGCATCAGAAAGATACAGGCGACGCCATCATTGCGTTCAGGTTTCCCGCCTGGATGTGCTGCCTGCGTGGCTCACATATCGGAGATGGGACACATTGATCCAGTTGATTCGATGAAAGTGAATACATGTAACTTAGATACTATGCCGAATTGTGACTATGTATGTATACGAGTTCGTGTCTCCTTACAGCACTATCAAGAGTGCAAGTCCTCGTAACGATTAATTGGTAGCTTTGCGGGTCTGTTGACGCCAGCGCCTCGCATGATCGCATCCTCGGCATTAATTAATTCTTACCTGGATTCCAACTAGGTGCCCTCGTTGCGACGATCAGGCTCATACGATCAGGGGAGATGCGCGATTTGGCAGGTCGGTGATCTCTGAAGGCTCCAACTGGGCACGAGTCTCGCATCTGGTTGGGCTCGTCGCCTCGCCCTCGGATCCGTGCGGTAGGAGGTAACCACGATTCACGTTCAGATTACCGATATTTTATATCTATCCCCAAACATCTGGTTGTGAATTCCGAGTCATCATGCTTTCCGAGTCGTTACTTCCTTTTTTTCCCACCCTGTATTGTTTCCCATTTATTGTACCTTCACATCTTTATTGAAAACAGGGAAGCACATCAATATCTGCATCGCACCCGCTGCATCCAGGAGATCGAACCGAATGCGCGACAAATACATATTTCACTGATCCCTCTGACCGACACCGCCGTTCACGGTTCAACGCCACCTTCCCCACATTGAGAAACGTGGGTATAGAGCGAAGTCCCAAGTCTCCTCACTCTTCGAAGCCGACGACAACGTCCCACCCCTAGTTCAACCACCATCTTGTACTTTTGCTGCACGAGGGGTGGGTAGTGAACGTATGCCAGTGAGTACTATGAGTGTTCCTCTATAATAGACGGGGTGCATTGAACATATCATACTATCATTCTAGAGAAGGGTCACAACAGGTGGTCCACCGAAGGTTTGTTGTGTCTCGAGTTTGTATGCAGGGACTCATAAGCATAAATTACCTCGCAAGCCTGCTCCGAAACGTCTCCCAAAAAATACTTCTCGTAGAGAACACGGTTCTGAAGATCCGGAAGCGGGTCCGGTGCGCAGGGTTTCTCTTAGCACTGTGTCCCATCTTATTTTCTATTAGGCGCAACATGCAAACGGGTCATCTCAGCCCTCCGCTGGGAGGGTCCACCTGACGGTGCGCATACTGTCCCTGAGCTCGTATTATGAAACTTACAGTGGATCAACATCAGAAAGAGTCAGGCGACGCTATCATTGCATTCAGGTTTCCCGCCTGGTTGTGCTGCCTACGTAGCTCACATATCGGAGATGGGACACATTGATCCACTGATTCATAATATGTATAGATAATATGCCAAATTGTAGCTACGTGTATGAGTTCGTGTCTCCTTACAGCACTGTATACTAGGAGTGCAAGTCCTCATAAGCTGAGCTCGCTAGGAGTGGTCTGTTCCCGATCCGCGCTCGGACCTCCGGGGAACCTGCGATAATTGATAAATTACAACTGTGTAACCTGGGAGTTGAAGGAATTGGGATCCGAACACGAGGGGAACCTTGCGGTCATTTATGTGATAATAGCCCAGATCGGTGAGTCAAATCAAACCTCTCCCGCGATAGAACTTGAAGTATTACAGATATGATGAGCTGGTAACCTTGACTCAGAGTCCTTCGTGACTCGAAGGATGATAGTTTATATAGCCGTACAACAAGGTCTGGACGATCCGAGCCACTTCAATTGTCTTCGGTATCATCATACCAACAGTCGGATCGAGGGTATACTCATACCAAATTGAACTTTAGCGGCCCCGTCCATCGCTCGGAAATGAGATTTTACCCATCCTCAACTCCTCGAAGGCGGGCGTATATACCTGATGTATACCTTCAAGTTGGTCCATGTGTCCACCTTTATTGCCCGAGGGACGAGGAGAGCATACGGGGCTCTAAATTTGCTTTTGGGAAAGGAGAAAGGTATGGGAACACGACGTGCACTCGATCATACTGCCCCGCATACCCCGTCGGTAGAATCCGCTTCCAAGAACTCAGCATAGTACTTGAGAGCAATTTCTAGCATTTCTGCAGGGTCCATGTAGATGCCTGCGATACAGTCTACCCGTGATGAGCCCGGAAATTCGTCATTGGGCGTCCAGGAGAATTACTGGCGCCGACCAGGGGTGTGTGTGAGCGCAACCATCCGAGCCCCAGATACACCAGCAACGAGGCTCCGAGTCCATAGAAGGGTTATAAAATCCTGCGCACACCGTCGGCCTTGTGATCCGTCAGATTCATAAATATTGAATCACCTTTCCTTCCAATATCATTACCTGAACCCAGGCGTACTTGTACCAACACAGAACTCAACAGATTCGACTAAAAATCGCGATGCTGGTCAGAACGTCGTCAAACAGGACAAAATCTAAGCTTGAACCCCAGTGAAAACTCGCTATTCTCAGTTCGGTTTATTTGTGTCTGTGCATGACCAGTCATAAACCCAACGAAATGTTTATGTCCAGGTATGTCCATTTATGTAGTGATATGATTTCGGAGCGACACATACTGATTCAAGGCCGTCCGCGTGATCTGCGCATATAGCCAGGTAGAACTTAAATACCAAGTGTCCCGTCTTGTAGCATTGTCGCTGTCTATTATAACACTTTCATTCTGCTCACAATGTCCACCAGAGATGTGATCAGGGAATTCCTCCAAAACGAATTCATCCTCGAGGTACCACTCAAATATGATGAAGTGTATCGGTTTACGTTCACACCCCAGACTTTCCTGGCCCACTGGTAAGTGCTTCTCAGACTCTCACTGCTTGTAATAAGTTCACTATTCTAACCCATCTGATTGCAGTCCATTGTGCTCAGACCATTGCCCCAGTTTAAAAGGCCTACAACACCTCTCGATTTGGCAGAGATAACAGTTGTTGATACAGGCCTGCTGGCTAAGGGTAATGGGCCCGCTATCTCTGCTAGCGGGCACAGCGTTCCTCGGGAAGATCATCATAACCCCAAAGTGGTGAGTACTTCAAGCCATAACTTCAGACAACTGACGCCAACTTTTTATCATAGCGTGGTCCACCCACATCTAAAGATATCACAGAAAAACTGTGGACACTGCCTAAAACCAATGTCATTAAAGATCCTCGTATGTCATTCTTCTAAGATTGTCTTTTCAGATTATCAAAACCAAGCAATCTAACCATTCACAGTTGTTGTCGATGACAGCGAGACTGAGTCTGAAGATGATGAAGAATGCGAATATCTTGAGTATCTACGAGAGCTTCAAGCAGTGAGTACATCATTCTAATGTATTTCGTCTCAATCCCTCCAATGTTTTTTTGCAGTGTGGACTTGGACATGGTAACTCCTTTAAGAGGTCCAGATGCTGAGTACCATATTCTAGGTATTGTATATTTCTGCTCGTCCTCGATGTATTGTGCGCAATGCAGATTATTTGCGTTTGCCTGTGTAGATAACCAAATCCAAATATACACCTTTCATTATGCCATCAATATGCCTTCTTATTAGTAAGTGCAGGCTGCAGCCTCGTGTTGATGCAACGTGTGCGCCCAATGCAGAGCTGCGGTCTGCAGCTACTGTTGTTCTAACTTCTAACCCTCACCACATCCATGGAGGAAATTGCCAATAGTCCACTCTGGACCTGTGTATGTCAAAGGTTTTGTTTTGGCCAGCCGCACAAAGTCTCAAAGGCAACGTGGTATCGCCATCTCGCACTTGCCAGTAGTATGGAAGACAAGGAGCGCATCCTTGCCTCACAGGATCCCTCAGGCTCTTGACGCCAAGCTGCCCAAGCATTGCGCCCTCGTGAACCAGATGTGCACCTGAGTACTACTAGTGCAAATGATCACATTCAACCTCGCTCACCCAATGACTCTGATCATCAGCCAGGGCAAAAACATGCAAGATATATTATCGCTCCAGAGGTATGCAAATACATTCACTATATGAAGTCCTAAACCAAACTGTTTACAGAGTCTTGAGGATATTCCAGTAAATGATGACCCCGAGTCTGTGAGCTAACCACAGCATCTGCCATCTCCCTCTCCAACTCATGATTCTCCAACTCGTTATTCTCCAATGCGTGCCTCTCCAGCAGCATCCCCTGGTTCCGACTCCCCATTCTTCTCTCGTCGTAGCTCCTCATTCCCACCACCATCTCGCAGATCCTCCCCCGCCCCTCCAATCCATCTTTCCGAGTCCCCACCATTTCGTGGTCATACACCAGAGCATTTTCCATCGGAATCACCTCCCCCAATGTATGACATTGACTTTGAGCGCAGGAAACCTCTTGACATCAGCATTGATGACCTCATTCACTCCGCTGTCCTCCCGAATATCAATATCCAGCTCCAATTCATCACTCTCATCCGAGGAGCTTTGCTTGATGATGCTACCAGCAAGCTCTCAAAGGAAGCCATTCATTGTCTTTGAAATCCTCCACAGGGTCCAATAACCATCAAGGACAATGGTGTTCGCCATAGCATCGCTATGTACTTGGCGCTCAAGCACTCATCCCAGAATGCATATGATCAAATCTGTCAACCTGAACCAACTTTCCTGAGTCACTTGCCATCCACAACCTTCTCAGCTTCCATGCTGTCGAAAAAAAGATTGCCAAATATACAGGGATTGAACATGTTGAGCATGACATGTGTCCAGGTTCATGTGTTGGTTTTACAGGTCCATTCAGTGAACTTGAAGCATGTCCCATCTGTGTGACATCTCGTTGGGATCTGGGTCGCCTGCATGCCAGTAATGGCCGAGTCAAAGTTGCAGCAAAGAAATTCACTGTGATTCCAGTTGGTCTGCAACTTCAAGCACGTTATCGGAGCCCCCAATCCGCATGGGACATGTGCTATCTTCATGAACGTACTCAAGAAATCTGCCTTGGACTATCACGCACTGGTGAAATACCTGTAATAGATGATGTTACCATGGGCCTGGACTACCTTGGCCCAGTTCTCGATGGCGACATCAAGGAGAATAATGTTGTCCTTATGACCTCTCTTGATGGCGCACAGTTGTACAAGCACAAGGAATCCAACTGTTGGATTTTAATATGGATCTTTGCCAACTTGTCCCCACAAAAGCGATACCAAAAGGCATATGTTCAACCAGGCATGTTCATCCCTGGACCTAACAAACCAAAAAACTTGGACTCATTTTTCTTTTCCTCATTGCACCATCTCTCCGCGCTTCAGAATGAGGGCTTGAAATTTTGGGATGCTGACCGTGACCTAACCTTTTGGTCTGATCTCTACCTTTTATTTCTGACAGCAGATGGTCCTGGTCTCATTTACTGGGATGGACTGGTGGGCCACAGCGGCAAAAATGGCTGTCACATTTATTGCAGGATCCTTGGACATTGCAAAACCCATGGTCGCCACTATTATCCAGTGCTCATCAAACCAAGGAACTGGTGTACCGCAGGTAGTGATCATGCTGACATCAACATCTTCAATCTTCCTCTCGGCAGCTCTGAGGCATACACTGACAACCTGTGAAGACTCCTCGCTTCCCCAAACCAAACCCAATATGACCAACGCAAGACCAAGACTAGAATCACCAAGGCTCCATTAATACTTGGGCTCAGTCCGCAGTGCTCCCTTGGAATCCCATATTGCATGACGACTGACATCATGCATCTCGCAGGCAATATTAGCGATCTCTTGATCGCACTTTGGCGAGCTACAATTGACTGTGACGTCGTCACTGACAATTTCGACACCTGGGATTGGGCTGTCTTTATGGACCACATGGCTTGGGAGAGATATGGTGCATCAGTTGCAAATGCTGGTCCACATCGCCCAGGATCATTTGGCACTCAACCTCACAACATTGCAAAGAAGTTCTCATCTGGTTACAAGACATGGGAATTCCAGCTTCACACATTTGGTCTCGGTCCAATTCTTCTTTATGGCATTTTGCCAGACAAATATTTCGCCAACTACTGCAAATTGGTTCATGGTTTCCAAATCATGTGCCAACATAGTATCAAGAGCAACTCCCTTACAACTGTGCACACACTTCTTTGCCAATGGGAACATGAGTTTGAGGACCTCTATTACAGATATTGAGAGGACTGCATCCATTTCATACAACCCTGCGTACATCAAGTCGTGCACCTCGCTAGCGAAACCATTCGAAAAGGCCCTCCAATCTGCTATGCCCAATGGACCATGGAGAGGACCATTGGTAATCTCAGCCAGGAAATTCGGCAGCCATCGAATCCATACAGTAATTTAGTGCAGGAAGGCATTTGCCGCTGTCAGGTAAACTGTCTCCTTGCTGCTGTACCTGAACTCAGTACTCCCTCCCGACCATCTCCCGATAGCACAGTCAACTTAGGTGACGGATTTGCCCTTCTACCAAAGCACGACCGCTATTTCATACTCCCTTCCCCACTTGAAGTGCAGGCTCTTCAAAACGCTCTGCCAGAAGGCTCATCCCCACTTGAACATATTAAACGATGGGCTCATTTACGACTGAAAAATGGCCAGATTGCAAGAACTGCTTGGCGTGAGACCCTGAAGGCACCAGAAAAGCTTTGGACCTCACGCAATGTGACGGTAAGTCTATTCACACATCTATTCTTTAGACTACATCTCTTACTAATTTAAACCGTCTAGTTCTCACTTGACGGCCATGTATGCTTTGGAGAAATCCAATATTTCATATGTCTCCCCTGCGAAATTGAAGTTGCAGGATGGACATTCCAGAATGTCGCTCTTCTCAAGTTGTATTCAGCTCCTGAGCCCGAGCTGCTTCGACTCTCCTCTCAGACACTTGCAAGTTGTATTCTAACAGACGAACTTGTGGCGATCGATATCACAGCAATTACCTCAGTGGTAGCAATGATACCAAGGAGATTCACTCTACGGGATGGTGAGGAAGTCGAGCAGTTTTGTTGCCTATCACAGCCTGGATTGGACGCATCCATGTTGAGAATGCCTTATAATATTTATGAGGATGATGATGATCTTGTTGCTGATGTAGAGTAGCTACGTCGCTATGTCATACCTGCGCATATACTTACACAAAATTCCCTCGACAGCATTTTTCGACAAGTGAAAATTAGTGCATCTCTTTCTCTTTCCTTCTGTCCACCATCATCTTCCCAATCCATTATGAATATGATGCGCTTGTCTTCCCGCTCTGCCTTTTCTCTTGCCAGCCTTCATAGTGAGGACTCCATTGACAACATGACTCAGATATCCTCTTTTGTGAATGCCCCTATTGACACCACAACTCATTTTGGACCGCCATTTACACAAAGAACCCTGACCTTGCCACCAACTACAAACTTCTTTGGATATAATCAAGTGCTGAGTATTACTATATTCTGAAAAATTCTGATTTTGGTCCACTTTAGGGCACATATATGCAGGATCCAAGCCAGAGGCTTCAGGCACTAGAGAAACAATGCCGGAACCTAGAATTTCAGGTCATTAGCCTCACAGCTGAGCACGACACACTCAGGTAGGTAATTTGATTATGTTGTATGGCACGTCAACATGCTGTGCCAGGACGCTTTGTCAAGACCACCTTACTCACTACCAATCAAAGCCGGCTCAAGATCTCATCCCACAAGTTCAACAAGGTCTCGCTGGTATCTCTTGGGTGTCTCCTGGTTCAGCTCAGAAGCCCACCCAGCAAACTCACCCGAAGATACAGTTTTGGAACAAGAGCAACTGGACTGCATGGATTAGTCAACTGCAAAATTATACAGCTGGGAAGACCTCATTCTTAGAGGGAGAAGATGGAGAACAGCTCGATATCAAGACTGTCGGCCTAATTCGCAACAGTATGCGCCTGGCATGGAACGATCTCGCTGCTCAAAAACGCACTCTATTTACATGGGGACGTGCCACTGCTAGCATACACAATGACTTCCACTCATACATGGAAGATAAGTGGCCTGTTCTCAAGCTATGCAACAACAGTTGGAAACTCAATGAACTGGCATCAGTCACCTACCCCGGATACAAGCGGTCGTATCTCAATAACGAGGGTCATTTGAAGGTCAAAGTGAAGAGTGAGGAGAACACTCTAGATGACGTTGCCGGCAACCTGGATCACCCTGGCAACAAGAACTCAAACGATGAGAAGCACAAAACTGAAAAGAGCACGAGCAATGCTAGCAACCATGTGGGCCAGAAACGAAAGTCCCTCAAGCAACCAAAACCAAGAGTTCACTCAAAACGAACAAAAGGTATTCTATCTTCATTTAATATCCAGTGCTGACTCTATTCTCTTTGCATAGTGTCTTTTCCAATGGATGAGACAATCGTACCCAATGTCATCTCAGATATGGAGATTGGGAGCTCGAGGCCTAATACTGAAGATTCCGATACCACCCGGCAGATCACTGAAATGGATGAAAATGCTCCCATGCTCTCAAAGCAGGACAGCGCTGCTAGTGACCCTGCCGACGACTTGATGTCGACCTGGAACCTCAATCTGGACCCTGTAGACCCTGCGACTATCAAAGACGACAGGATTAACATCATTTCCATGAATGATGTGGATGAGGACAACATTGACAGCAATGACAACCAGGATATCAATATGGCAAGTACAGCACTTAGTGGAACCGGAAAGGAAAACCTCACTGGCACGAGTACAATTATGACTGACAAGAATGGGAAGGACTCCAGTACTGCAGAAACCGACCAGGATCACTCCAGGACCAAAGAAAACATCGAAGATCATCTCACTGGCAGTGCCGACAAAGCTGAAAGTAGCGATGAGAAATTGGAAGGTAACCAGAACCCCTTGTAGGAAGAACGCCCCAGATTGATGCGGACGAAAAGGGTTAAGCTGGTTCTGAAAAACCCTATGTAAGTCTCCTATCATTTGTGTTTGAATCTCTCAATGCTATTTCTGTCAGTTCTGTGGAATCTCTCTCTGCAGAAAAGGTCAATATGCCTGAACTCCCTGCCCCTGCGACTTCGGAACCAAAACCCATGCAATTGGACAAGGACCGGGAGGTGAAAAAACAAAAAACAAAAGGGCAGATGTGAGTTCCATCAGAGCAAACTGGACGGTAAGGTTGAGGTTGTTGTTCTCAGGTATTCAGCTTCAATCTGTCATATATCTGTGTGCACACTGTTGGTTGAAGCAAATGAACAAGGATGGCACCAAGAACAACTTCGAGGAATATTGGTGGACGCTTACGAAGGAGCAGCGTGCGGTGCATCACTCGAAACATTCATTCTCTTCACCTCTAACTGACGAGCAACTGTAGTCATACGACACAGAAGTGGAGTCCATCGTGCATATTCTATTTCTCGAGCAATACATACTAATGTTATCGTGCAGTCTCCAGGAAAGGAGTGGTTGAAACAAGCCCATGCAGGCGGAATGTTATATTAGCCTCCGGGTCTGAAATTGTGGAACCAACCCTCTGATGCATTCCCTCCTTCCCCTTGTGCAATCACTTTGGTCTTGCCATTGTCGACTCGGCTGTCATTCCGAACATTCTTAATTGCTTCGTACGTTCTGCTTTCACATTGCTCATCGTATTATACCGTGCCACAGTACATACACACTGGCACCAGCACACATGCACATAGTAGCGCATATCAGAGAATGTACATATTCAAACAGAATGGAGCATAAATTTGCATTTATGGGCAGGTGGAGAACCACATCCGAGCACAGCAGAGGGCAGAAATGCGCATAAGACGAGCATTGGTCCGGGAGTACCCTAAAGCATACTCGAACAGATCAGAGCATAAATTTGCATATATGGGCAGAGGGACAATCACATCTAAGCACAGCAGAGCACAGAAATCCACATAAGAGGTGCATTGGTCTGGGAGTACACTAGAACCATGGGGAGCAGAGTCAAGCAGGTGAAGGCACATTCGAGCATACCAGAGTATGTTCAATCAGATAATCCTTATGATTTTGGTCTCATGTCGTGCTTGTATCTTCCTACCGCTGTTTATTTTGTATATACTTTCTACTCACACATCCGAACAGATACCAACCGATTCGAGCACAGTAACTTTTCACTGGGCTTGAACCTTCTTTGTTACATCAGCGGTTGGCTAATGCAGTGGAACCTTTCACTGCAAGACGTTGGAATGCTTTATGATGGGCTGTGGTGTTCACAAATGTCATGCCAAGATTATCAGCAGAACTGAGGTGGAACTTCGACTTCAAGAGGAACGTGATGGTAGGTTCCTGTTGAAGGTGTCGATGGTTCGCGATGAGGGCGAGGTGTGGTGTAACAAACATGCGGTGGTACAGGGAATGACAGTGACGAGGGGGTGTTTCGAGGCATCCAGCGATTCGGGAGAAGGTGTTGCTGTGGGCCGGGGCTTGGCGTAAGGCAGTTGTATTGATCATCAGTCATCCTGGGTCTGGCCATTTCGGTCCCACGTTGGAACTGAAGTTGAATGTTCAACGGCTCAGTTCGCGCCCACTCAACGCCACAAGCAGTGACATGTGACACTTCTTGATGATCATTCGATCACCGCTCAGATCACTTGTTGGTGCAAGCAACCGTGGTTCTCAGCTCTACTTCCGCAGCTCCACCACTAAGATAAAGTGGCCGTAGATGAGAGTCTTCGACCTTTAGGCCGAGATGAGCATAAATAATGGATTGAAGGATGGGCAGGACTAGGTAGCCAAAGATACCGAGATGTGGCCACTCATAAATAGCTCGGGCTGAGTGCAGGTATGGAAAGAGCGCTGATTGAAGGTCGATTTGTAAAGAATGATGCCCCTGTGGCATATTTGATCCGTAGTCACGCCTTGAAATGGACAAATGGCAGAAATACGGCGTTAACCTCACTCTCAGGCGTGTCACCGTCTGTAGCCAAACGGTTCTTGCTTGCCACCAAAGGTGATCGGATCTGACCATGATATTAAATTCAAACTACGATCTAATCTTTTGATCACCAACGTCCCGTGCTGTGGTAGCAACGAAGACGCTCTCGTACGGCCTTCCGTCACCATCCCTGTCCTTGTTGGAGGATCACACAGTACATCACTTGATGTTCCAAAAGAGTCTCGAAGCATGCTTATATTCAATACATCGAAGAAGATATATAACTGCCAGAGGATCCGAAGGACCAAGCTGCTGGCAACCTCCCTCTCCTTGACCCACAATATTTCTTGTTGTTAGAACCCTCATACACCGCCGTTTCGCTTGTACAGTGTTGCCATGTCCTCCGACTTACAGTCTGCTTTGGAGCTCCTCCAGATGAATAATAATGTATTACGTACGGTTGCTCACCTTCCGTCACTGATCAATCTTATCGACCGTCGCAGTTATCATTGTCACTGCTATCGTTTATGACTATCGTGAGTGATTCCTATGTGCATGTTATTCCTTTCGTTCTGCAGTGACCATTGCAATCCTACCACCACAGTCCTCACTTTTTCGAGAGAGGTATGTAACTTCACTCTCAACATTTTATTCGATCGTTGGCTGACGCTATCGAAAGATAGACTATGTTTGGGTAAGGAAGCAATGTCGACA
The DNA here is from genome assembly GCA_038092915.1 of Boletus pseudopeckii. Lineage (NCBI taxonomy): Eukaryota > Fungi > Basidiomycota > Agaricomycetes > Boletales > Boletaceae > Boletus > Boletus pseudopeckii. The sequence goes on from JBBPRH010000031.1 coordinate 92,416, forward strand.
ATGATCGAGCGAGCACTAGGCCCCTGATAGTCACGATCCTACAGCGCAGACCCTGGACCTGGGTCTCTACAGTCTTTGTTCTGGTGCGTATAAAGGCTTAGGAGACACCCCATTGTGCATGTTCCGAATTGACAGCTTTGTAGGTCCGCTATCTTGGTCTTAGTAGTGCTATGTGGGTCTGGTTGCTGTAATGCATAGCATCAAATTACACGACTAACAACGAATCTGTGTTCAAGTCTCACTTTCCTCAGTATGATCAGAGTTAAATAGCAGGTTGATTGAGCTGATCAGAACCTTCACAGGTGGTGGTACCTTTCTCCCTAGCCCTCTCAGAGTGAGGTTCTCTGCTTTGCACCTCGTCTGCCATTAATGATGATATTCTGGTAGACGTATGTATCTAAATTTCGATCGAAAACTGTATTTATAACAGTTCCATAGGTGTAAGTGGATTAAATCACTGCTCTCCACACTATCAGCATACGACATGAATGTTTCCAAGGTACTGTAATGTCGGTGGTAGCTTCCTGGGAGTTTGCAATATTTTATAACGCTGCTGATTGTGAGTCACGACCCTCCCTGAGTCCTTTCCCCCGACCATGATTTCAATTACAGTGGTAATGATCCTGCGGGTGTATGCGATGTGGAATCGATCAAAGGCGATCCTTTTGGTCCTCCTGTTGATCTATGTGCCACAGGTTGTTTCCACCTTGGTGTATATCGGCATTTACTACAATCCCGATACATACCTCTCTGGTATGTCTTGATCTAAATTGCATGTGTCACTCGAATCTCACCGAAGTCCGCTTTCAAGTCACAATCGTCCAAATCAACAATTTATCTGTTTGCGCTTTCTCGCTGAGAGGAACGTCATCCACGCTTGACCTGTATGGCAGAATCCTCCTAATCGTTCTTGGTGCTATACTTTTGGTTCTCGCTGTCTTCCAAACCTTGAAGCAGTCGGTTGCGATGTACAAAGCGACCAAAAAGTGGCAGCCCAATCGGTACATGCAACAACTCGTGAGAGATGGTGTTCTTTATTTCCTTGTGTACGTCCCTCCCCCATCTCGTTTCCATTCGTCACCATCATGTCTCCCGCTCGATCTCGTCTTCGAGTGTTCGCAGACAAGCTAACCACTCAAATGTGTTTTACCCGGGACTCGAACACGTTTAGGGCCATGTTCTTCAACATCACGTCGATGGTTCAAGTCGAGCCTACGTCAAATAACGGCTTGGCGCTCTTCCTGAGCTTGCTTGCTTATATCACCATGTGCCCCATTATGCCTCGGTTCATCATCAGCGTGCGAGAGCTGTGTGACCGGGACATTCGTGGCCATGTGCAGGGGATGGACACCGGATTCGGGGCGTTATCACAACCCATCGCCAGTGAAAATGTGGTCGTGTCTGCAATTGCATTCGCGGATGTCATCCCAGGGGAGGATCAGATCGTAGAGGTGGACAGGAACGAATCGGAGACAATTCGACTCGAAACCGCGGGAGATAATACGCGTCAGGTTTGAAACGAGCATTTTGTATAGAAACAGAGAACGAGCACTGACACTGCACCGACGGGATGGTGGTACCGGACGGTGACTCGAATATTTATTCTATATTCGTCTTCTGAGCTCAACGTATCATGTATCTTCCGACGCTGCACAAATAGGGATTGTCTCGAGGGAGCTTCTACTCCACACGTGCAATGACACCAATCTCCGGACCTGACAAGACTGATGAAGCGCCACTCACCCAGGGATCCAATGAAAGCTATGCTTCGGGTCATCACAAGATCCGACCGCATACCTAACTGAATTTTAGCGATCGCTCGGAAATGCGATTTTACCCATCCTCAACTCCTCGAAGGCGTGCGCGTATATCTGATGTACACGGACCTTGATCCACGTATCCACCTTGGTGGCTGGAGGGACGAGGGGAAAATATGGGGCTTCAATTTTACTTTTGGGTGAAAAAGTAGTACGAGAGCACGACGTATACTCGATCACACTGGCCCAGATACCGGTAGAAGGTGTCTCCAAGAGCTCAGCGTAGTACTTGAAAGCAATCTCTGGTGTTTCTGTGGGTTTCATGTAGATGCCAGCGATATATTATACAATCCGTGGTGAAGCCGGGAACTTGGCATTGATATTGAGCATCCAAAGGCATTATACTGACGTTGACGAGGAGTGGTGTGAACGCAACCATCCGACCCACGGAGAAAGAACATACAAATGAATAGGAACGTGACGTGGTTTGAGGTTAGGTAGTGAACTGACAAACAATCATTCCGCATCCAGTGGAGAACATGCCCTGGGCCAGAGTATGAGCGCTCCCCGTTAGAGAACGTCATGGATATGCACACGTGTTTTGTGTGGTATGTCGCGAGTGGATCGAATGCGGATTGCACACTTATCGCGGACCGAGTCCTACAGCCGAGATATGCCGAGCACTCGCAAGTCCCACTGGGGGTAAGACTACCTCTGGAAATGAGGAAAGGTTTCGCCGATGTTGACTGTGCGCCTTGTGGTCGCAGCGAGGTCACAGAGCCTGGATCTGAGTAAGAACAGAGCCAAAGCTACGAGGTAGTGCGTAAACAGACCCAGATGGAGAACAAGAAAATGTGTTTATAGAGCAACTTTGCGCACCACGAGTAAACCGAAACACCTCGTTTTTTTTCACTCTTCGAACCCCACGACCGTGTAGACTGGTGGCCCGGAGTGATTGTGCGATGCTGACAAATCCAATAAGGCCCAACAATTGTACTTGAGCGCTTGAGCCGTGGTTCTCGTGCGGTGTGGGCAGTCGTATTCCACCCTGACGGAGAGCATCTTTTGGGCGGTGGTCGTGATGGGATTAGACGATGGCGACTCGCAGATTCAAGTGGTCGGAAAGCAAATGGGAGTGTAGGACTTCAATATCAACGCCATATCTGTGTCGAGGGACTAGAAGTGGTCGCGGTCGCTGTTGGCGCTCGACGACTTCCCCTGGGCATCCCATGAACTCTCAAAAGCGGTGCGATAAATTAGACGCTCGCCGCCGAAGAGCGATGAGCAAGAGGAATCAGAGTGAGAACATTTGCCCCTAATCCTACTGTCAAATCAAGAGATATGACACGGGAGCGATTGATACACCAACATGCAAGTATCTTACACCACTCGAACGTACAAGACAAACGGCATCACAATCACAACGTCAAAACATCCGCCTTAATGTATCAGTGCCCCTCTCGGCTTTCGCAACAACTCTGCAATACCCAGGAACGTTTGCGCGAGTTGAACCTAGCGGGGTGCAACCCGAAAGTCGGTTAATATACATGTAGCCTAGGAACCATGAGATATGCGCGCGCACCGTATCCAGCGCCTGCGTATACGACGAAAGGACAGTCGCGGTAGCCGGCGCGAGTGGATCCCTCGGCGCATTGTTTTGCGCATCGCGCGCAATGTCGGCCATGCGACGCAGGTACAGCGAAGAACCCCCTGGTCCGAACGACACAGAATGAAACGACACCGCTTTTCTGCGTTGGAAAAAGAAAACGCCTGTCAGCTGAGATGATATATAGCATAAATGACAATGTTTACCCAAGTCGGATGGCCGTACGGCACAGATCCTGTATGACATTGTCTTCGATTATACAATCACCGCCAGAAAGGAAAATGATGATTGGGGATCTGTGCCAACGGGAATTCTGATGTCAAAAGGGACTGAACGGAGACAAGACATTTACCTTTCCGTCCTCCAGTTTTGCTCCATAATTGCTTGCGCTTGTTGAATCGCGAGAGTAAAGTTGGTCCCACCAGTCGCATTAAAACCAAGGAGAGCGTCCAATAATTGATCCGGTGTGCTCGCAAAATCATTCACAACTGGTGTTGCAATATCATGATTAAACAAGACCACACTATATGCGTCCCGTCGCGCAGCATTCGAGCTCGCAATTGCCGTTGCACGCGCTGTCCAGAAACTATGCAACAATGAAAGAACAGCACCATATCGATTGTTTGCGCGAGTACTGATCCGAGCAGCCGCTGGTGTATTGGCGCGCGGCTTTGGGTCATCCAAACTCATCGAAGCAGAACTATTCACGTGAGTATTCACATGAGTAAATCTCCCCTAGGCGAGCACGAATAGGAACCTACTGATCAGCGACAAAGATCCTATAAAAAGTAAATCAATTTATCAAGCTACGCACACATGCATACCCATGGATGGACTCACACATGGAGGGCTTGTTGCATTACGACCGGATGCCTGCATGTAAATTGATGCCCCTGTGAGACGTAACCCAGCCCCACGGGTGCAGTGTTTGGATTCAACGGTGCATGGAAAAGGGGCAGGACACAGTAAGAGGGTATGGCTGCTCCGCCGCCAGCAGCCGTGTGTTCGGGACCTATCCGATGGGCGTGTTCGTGAGATAGCCCTGGGTTGCAAAATGACCTCGGAGATTCGCGTACCTCCACACATCACATCACTGTCAATGTGTGTCAACCGTCCAGCACCGGCAAAAGCAAAACCCGAGTGAGAACACACCATTTTCCAAAGTTCATTTGCTCTTCTCTGGAATATGGGTCTTTAAAACCTGTCCCAAGACGGACGATCAGCCAGCGCAAATGTACTCAGACTTCACTCACCGTTCCGCTTCCAGAACAGATCGTGCGTAATCAAGTCCTTTGCTCGATCAGGATCGGGCTGTATCCTGTTCGTCAGGTGCTGCAATTCATCAATTCCAGTGCATGCCGCCTCGTCATCCGCGCGACAATAATCAATGTGGACGTGCCGCCCCATCGCTGAGCAGACGAGGTTACACATCATCGTTGCCTCGTCATTGGTAGAGAATCTACGCCCTTCGATTTCCAGAAGAACGTCGTCTGGCCCATCAACAGCCCAGCGGGTACGCGACATGGACCCATGGCGCGTCTCGTGCTCTTGTTGTGGATGTCCTTTGAACGAGCCATTAGGACGCGAAAGAATTCCGGGTCCGCCCTTACGACTTACCAAGAGGTAATGTGCAAAAATAATTGCAGTTTGCGCATCTACAAGACTGTGAGGGAAAGAAGCGTGTACAGAGCCTTGAATCGCCATACCTCACTTCACAAAAATGAACGATATTCGTGTCCGAGCTGTGGTTGTGGGGTCCCCGGTGATTCGTAGTGCCTGGCAAGATCGGTTTGATGCACTTCAAGCGTTTCGCAACTGTCATTTTCAGAGCATCGTCGAATCAACAAATTTATACAAGAACTCAAACGAACCCTGAGAATACTGTAAGAAGGATCAGTGTCAGACCAGACGTTCGAGACCGGACAACATACTTTGGTATACTGGAATGTTTCGTGTCTACCTGTAAACGTCGCCTCGACAGAGTGCGGCGCTGTTTCGATCTCGCATATACCCGGGGCAGCACAAAGGGCAGTACACAAATGTTCTTGTCTGTAATTCACCGATCAGAGATAAATGCTATTGCCGCTGCTTCAACTTTATACATACCCGCATAGATGGGTCGCGCTAGAGTTCAAACCATGCATGTGGTCTTCATCTACACACCGGTGATTGCACAACTGGCACTGAATAGAGCACAATCGAGTGTCGCATTGGTGGAGAGAATGATCGATGTCACTTGAAGAGTGCATGAGCACGCGCAAGATCCGTAATATTGCCACAAAGGAGAAACTACCTTGGGGCTCGGCACGTCCCAGGACATGAATATGAACTCCCGTCAAGGAGTTGGATGTTGGAGAGATCACATGACTAGAAAGAGTGTAGCGCTTCAGAATGAACATACACAACGGTTCAAACTAATCAGCAGTGACTCACCTTCCCACATGCGTGGACGGGAGCCGTGCAGAGATGCTCCTCATCTGGGTGATTCAAGACCTTTTTGGGGCCGTCAAAAAGAGCCAAATCGATATGTGGAATGAGAGCACATACCTTCGCACACAGGTCCAAACATCCCTGCCCTCCAGAAAATTTGCATAACTTCCCACACAAATGCTGGTTTGCGACACATCTACAGAGAAATTTGTGCCGCTGCACGCTCGGCCAAAGCAACGAACACGTACATGTGCTCCCCCGCGTGACCCGCACTATCGCAACGTACTCAGCACGAGATGTACGACATCACAATCGAAAATCACTCACCACATTGTACACGGCCAATGCTCCTCTGGCTCGAGCGCCAAACAGAAATCACACTCGTGAACGCATAGATGGTCGGACAGACAGTCGTGCGGACCCTCATGTGCCAGAATCTGTACACAGCGAAGCTGACACGATGCACAAGTCAACTTACACAGCTGGACATTACCCCTCAAGTCCACAACGGAACTCTCAAAGTGACGTTTCAACTTGTCAATGTGCACGTGGCTCCCGCCGCCGCCAACTTCCTGGAACCGAGAGAGGTTCTGGTCTAGCCATTCGCGCACGTGGGCAATCCGCAAGTTCACGATCGGGTCGAGATGCTGGGTCAAACCCGCAATCCATTCATCTTCGGGTATGTACTGGCGGGATGCATAGCGGTCCCAGGCCGTCCGAAGTACCATCAGCAAGCTTTCGCGTGATACAGATTGATCGCCACCACCGCCAATGAAAAGTTGGTAAGGTGTATCTGGCAGGTCAATTAGCATGTCTGTATCCAGATTCTACGCCAACCGAGTCAGTGTCATAGCCCGCGCAGGGAGGTCATAAGTCGAGTTCACCTTTAGAGGCTCTCGCTCTGGGTCGATCTCCGCATATCCAAAGGCAAGCGCATTAGCAAGCAGCGTCGAAATCAGCTGTGCACGATGAGACGCCATGGTTTCTAGACCCGAAACTCGTCACATAGTCCACCCATAATTATGTGTTCTTACGAGACATTGCACCCCAGTCGTTGGCCTTGAACACATGCATGAGTCAGCAAGACACATGATATTGTCTTCCTCCCGAAAAACTGTCTCACCTTCAATTTGGCCATTAACGTCTTCATCATGTGCAAAAACTCCCCCGCGGACCGATGCGTGATCACCTGCTGATCCAACCGTCGCTTCAATGCAGGAAATAGCTTATAAAATTCCTTGGATTCGAAGACTGGCCTGTGTGAGGGACCGACGAGTTGTGAACTTCCTGGATGGGGCCAAGCCCGCCACGTCCTTACCATGGAATGATATTCAGCTTCCCGGCATGCAGTCGAGAAATGAAATTCGCCTCTTGCTCATCCTGTATGAACCGTTGGAACTTGAGGGAAAATCTGGGAACCAAGAACACCTATTATGAGCGGCCTTCTACAATAATATGACAAGCAACCGTCACCCACTCTTTGGTGATCTTGGCCTTGTCCGAGTCGACGACGTCCTATGTCAAAATGAAAACCCGCCTCAGACAAATCACGTCGACGTAGTTGATGAAGTGCCAGACCGCACCACACATACCCTAATGATGATGACCAATGTTGACTGGAATAATGATGGATTCGCCTTGGGGTCCAACACTATCGAACTCGACTGGAACGATTGAAAGAGTCCAGTTATATCCCGACCGAGCGCAAAGTTATTGCGGAACAGCACCTGCAACATGAAACATTATTAGTCAACGTCCCTACCTCCTCCCACTCCATGCTACTTCATCTTACTTACCAAGTTCGAAATGGCAGTGCTGAACAAAACGAGCAACGTATCCTCTTGAGCAGACCTTGCAATACCATGTACACCTATCGGTGAAAAGTTACGCGTGCCGGAATAAGGTGGAGTGAACTTTGCAAGAACGTACAAAGAACTAACCTTCAAAATCAAGCGCAACAATCAAGGTGTCCTTCGTCGGCGTAACCGACATCCACACTCCCTCCGTCATCGCCGACCCAGTAAAGGATGTATCGACGAGATGGTTCAGCGCAAAACTCTTCCCGACTAATTGTTCTCCCATTGAGGATACCACCTTGACGGGCTATCATCGACAACATGAGCAACCAGAATCTCGCACCAACGACAACAACAATACACACCTTGGAGGCCATATATGACTGAAACAATGACTCATACCACCCAAGCGAGAGACTATCCACGATGCGGTTCACATCCACACCCAACAAACTCTCCAGCTCTGGAGAATGTACCCCATCTTTGAGCGGCATGAACCGGTTCTCCTTCGCCAGTGCAAGGTGGATCGGAATCGAGCATAGAAAATCAACGAGCCATTCGCCTGCATGGTAAGCTGAGACATTCCAACCACGATTCCGGGTCGTGTTCGCGTGCTCCCCACCACACAACTCGGCAGCGAAGACAGCAAACGACGCAGCTGAGACCTGAATGGACTTGAGAATATCCCCCGTTGGCTTCTTAGTCGCCCTCTCGAACGTGAGGATCATCTCCGCAAAATGTGGTGCATAGCGCTGATAATCACGATCCGTCACGAAAACAAGTGTCCGCGCGCTCCTAAGACTCGATGAGGATATTGTTTCACGTTGCACTGCAGGCAAGACCGGGAAGCGGGTCCAGACTTCGGCGTGACAATCGATGAGACAGTTGTGTGCACCTGTACTCCCGCCTGCCCCTCCCCGTGCCTCATGTCGTGCAGAAGAACTCTGCATGCCCTTTTCCTTGACGGTATACTTGGTCACTTTTTGGGTAATGTCCAATGCATGCGATCGGCATGCATGCGCCTCGAAGTCAAGCACGACGACATGCACTGCCGTTCGGCTGATCATGAACGACGTGACGACGAAACCATTCTCGACAGTAAGCGGGCCTAAGTCAAGCGGGGTTCCCTCCACGGAGCCCAAGGTGCTCCAGTGATACGCCGTCACCGACACGTCACTCTTGTGGGCTTGTGCGACCAACAGATGAGCACCATCTGGCGTGGAACTCACATCATAGGGCACCTGGGAGAGCTGGAGTGTGGAAGTCCTGGTTATCCCCATCCCTCATCAGCGATAATTGCGTAGAATAGATGAAACAAGATCAGACGCACCGAAACTGAAGCGTCACCAGAGAAAACACCCTCACCTGTGAGTGTGAATCGACAAGCGCTAGTTCTTCGCTCCCGCTCACAAAGCATGCACGGCGAATGGACAACACGCTGTACCATTGGCACAAGTCAATTGCACTTCCCAGCGCCTGGAATCCGCGTGCGTCGTCGAAAACGAAAATGTTCAGTAGCAGCTGTAAATGAGCGGGACATCAACTTCATCGCGGCCATTGTAACATAAGCAAACGTACCTTATCTGATGACACAACTGCCAGCATGTTCTTCGACTCGTCATACGCCAACAGAAAATCGTGACCAATCTTTTCACGATTGAGTGACTTCCCGCGGCCGCGCGCAATCGCGCCGTCCATACTTGCGAGTTGCTCGAGGTAGACAATCAAGTTCCCCGCACGATCAGTGACGACCAACAAGAGTTTCTCTCTTTCAAGCAGCTGCGCTCGTCTGCTCGAACCAAAAAAAAGACAGTCAGCTCATGTTACACGACTGAAGCGAAGGAAACACAGACGTACACTACGGAATGGCCCAACGGCAAGCTGAACGTATGCCTGAATCTAAACCGTGGTGAAGGGATTGTACTCGGATTCAGTTGCAACTCATGCTGATCTTGTGTCGTCAAGTTCATCAAATGTACTGTGTATAACGCCATTGGGTCTTGTTGCATCGCTCGCGAACCCGAGATTTGATACGATGCTGAAGCGAAACCTACATACAGGTAAATACTGCTCGCAGGACATGTAAACAATGTCACCACTCACTATAATAGAGTCGCTCCTTTCTCTCTTCCGCGTTATCGATTGACAACGTATGTCTACGAACAACAGCGTTAACTTTTTTGGATCACGATCAACCATTAAGAACGGCCCGGAGACGCACGAATACGCGATGTTTCCAGACGAATCATTCACATGATTAATCAACTTCATTCTCAACTTGTCCTGTTCTTCTTCCGCCCTCTTCGCGTATTCGTGCTTGATCCCTTCCGCACACTCTTCAATTTGTATCCTGTTCACTGTCGGCGTGAGCTTCTTTAACGTCCTCGTGAGGGTAACCTCCAAGAACTCAAATGCCTTGCTTCTTGCCTTATCCGCTAACGCCTTGATTAGCGGAAAACGTTGCGCATGCTGCTCCTCGTCCTGTCCCAACTGACTCAAAAACTGACTGTCAGAGATCGGCGTTGCTGCCTCTCTTGCGTGGCGAACGAGTTCGTCCACCGCGACGTCCGCTTCGCTGTCCCCCGAGAACTTCTTCAATACCCACGATACCGGGTTGAAACTCGATCCCATGTTGTTCTGCTTCTGGCCATGATTCCCTTTCACATTCGCCTTCACCTGTTCCACATCCCCCTCTAATGCTGCATTCAAGATTTTCAGACGTGTCTGCTTATCCAGCATCAGACTCCTCTTCTTCAAGGGCGGGATCAGTTCCCTGAACAGACAGATGCGGTTCTTGGCAGTTCGAAAATCTTGGTCGGAGATTCTCTCAAAGTCTTTGCTTAGCGACTCCATGGCCTTGTCATTTGCTTTCGGATAGAGCGTCAAGATCTTGAAGAGGGGTTCTGAAGTGACATGGATCAACATATATTGATTTCAAACGTCGAAGCGAAGCAACACACACCTGGATTGTCAATAG